>JAKVQR010000287.1:1774-29566 GCA_030462915.1 Petasospora meyerae | reverse complement strand
CTTCGGGGTATTATACTGTTGTATGGGAATATTTATGAATTTATATTATTTCCTAATATTTAACAATATTATTTGTCACGGATATCAGATAGTATAATTTAGTAACTTCCGCGTTTTCTATATTATAAATATTTTATATATGCTTTTGCGCAGCTGGACGTTCAATTAATTAGTTCAAATTATATATTTAATACACAAAATGTAAGAACTAGGCACTAATTACGCTTTCAAGCTATTGAAATCACCCTGGTGTGATTATATTTCATAGCCGGCAATTAGTGTTGATAGACTCTACTATGACACATCCGTACACCATTTCACTGGCGTACATATATAGAGGGGATGATGTACGTATGTCTTCTGGTTCCGATAACCTCTACTTGTGATGATCTATCTACCTATGGCATGAGCTGGAATTCGTCTGCATACGTAGGCCTGCAGCAATATCGCCCACTCCTGCCGACTGGGCAGTGGAGAGTCTTCAGTGTAACCCCTCGTGTGGTCATTGGGGAAATTAGCACTAACTCCCCGGTTCGCACCACACACTTAGCGGCAATTACCAATAGAAGTCATCCAATTCTTCAATTTCCGAAAAATTACCGCATTGGGCACAAAGTCCTCAAAATTACCCCATCTGGGTTCTCTACATACGAACTTCAACTGAACAAAACACTTAATTATAAGCTTTATTTAATCGTTATTTACTCAGTACTACTACCCCCAAGCTCATTACTCAGTTTACAACGGTACCGCTCTCTCTAATTTCCAGAAAAAACGCGGAAGTTACTAAATTACACTATCTGATTTGATATCTGATATGTGATATCTGAATGATCGTAACCGATGTATCAACCAGTCTGCGTTGTAAAGATCACCTTGTTTGAGGTCGAGGACCAGGAATTAGATCATCATGATCATAGTGACGTGTGACGTATCATACTGCATCTTTCTTATAGGTAGTCCGACTGATCTGCGATTTTTTTTTTGACAAACTAACACAGACTACGTAATAGACGGACATCAACTCGATCACCTTACTCGCCATAGTACTCTCCATGATTCAAACCGTATTCCAATCTCCAGAAATCCGCGTTGCACCCTTTCTATATGAGTTCTGGAATGTTTTGGAATACCTGCGCTCCATGATCAGCGTATTACCTACATGCATACGTATACGGGTGTAACGTGCAAATGATGACAACGCGTTACGCTTCACCACCGCTCTGTATTACGCAGCGCTTTCAGCTTGGTCTAGGCTCCGATAGTTACGTAAAGTGGACAGAAGTAGCTACTGATATTCCCAAAGTGGTGCTATCGCATGGTAAACTGAAGAGATGGTTGAAGATTCACAAGATGCTCAATTTTCAAAACCCGAGAATACCTTGAGAAGCATGTAGGTCTATGCGTTCGCCGTTGAAGTCCCGTACATGGCGCGTTGAGCTTTGCACGAACATTTGCAAATCGCATCAAAGATGAAATTTCCATCATTATGTTAACAGTGTAGATTCTAGAAGCTACATTTCTCAAAGCTAGATATCCATATGTGGCGAACCCCACTTCAAGCTGACCAAACAACTCCTTTATCAAATGGAATATCCTGTAAGTAATTTGTCATACTGTCCTGACAGTTCTCTTTCCGCTATATTTCATAAAAGGTGATGTAGATTTTCTGTGTATGAAAGACATCAACCATAGCAAATCTACGGAAAACTTGTGGTATCGTCTTGAGTTGTAGTCCAAGTCTACTGGCTTCTGACATCTCAGACGCTTCATACCGATACAGAGCTTCAAAAATCTATTGTAATTTGACCTGTTCATCTTGCTATGTTTAGTACTATGTTTAGTACTGAGCACCGTGGGGGTACTACTATGAAATCTGAGACAACACTGATGACATTTGCAGTACCACCCCCATGTATCTTAGTTGAATGGGCATCAGAATCGTACGTTTCAAAACTTAAGAGAATATACTATCTTTAGACACTGAAACACTTACAACTTGCAGCCTGCAGGTGCTACATCTTAAGTGAAAGTCTTTCATCACAAGCTGCTCCCAACAAGTTCGTATTTATCAATGAATTGGACGAACAACGAACATGTCGATCCAATTTCCTATACACGCCTTTGACCCCTTAACTGTAAAGGACCGACGCTATGTGGCCGGCCCAGACCCAACTTGAAAAAAAAGACTATGGTGACTGGTCTCTTAAAGCTACACTACTACGGCTTTATGGACCTCCTAAATACCAAGAAGGCAGATCAAAAGAGGAAAGTCCGCAACAGTAGCGCAAATCGTCTGACCTGGACATGACCAAGCTCGACGTTCTAATTACGAACCTCGGGAGTCGGGCCTCGGCCCTCGGCCTGTCGTCATGAGCTCACATTCCTGCGGGTTTCGAAGATCCAAGATGTGAGAACGCCTTTTGATTTTTGGTCCAAGGATCTACGAGGAACTACAGACGTTTCGATAGAGAATTTTGATAGGTGCTCGTACTACGTAGGTAGTAGTAGCTATAAGCTCGCATACTTTGCACTTTCTGAGAGGGGCTGGGAGTCGAAGTGGTATAGTAACGCCTTGCGGAAAAGAGTTTTACGCCGGCATTTGAAACCAGGCCACAAAAGGAAAGAACATGCGCATCACCTCGCTGTACCTACCACTAGTGCATACAAGAGACACGTCCACACAGCTTCGAGGACTTTTAAGTTTTCAAGTTTTCAACCCTAGACCATCCTATAACGTATACTGATTTGCTCCATCTTCGATCTTCGATATGCCTTACGTTGTTCCTATTTCAGATATTCATCTTTATCATTCATCATAGCTGCAACAATTGGAAAGGGTATCCGGTATCCGCGTGGCATGAACATAGAATAGGCTGAGTGTTTGTTGAGCTGCACACTTTAATGGGTGGCTTACTTTTCCTATGGTAGTGGTACATCTGAATCTAGATTCATTTCCATTACTACTATATCTTTGTACAGACAGGGAAATACGATTAGCAATGGGCAGCGAGGTGGTGTGTCATACATAGTATATAGTATACCGTCGACATTGAAAGATACTAGAGACTAATCATAATTTATGAACGCTCGAAAGTCAAGTTGAGGGAACACTACAGCAATTGGGCAAGTATCTCTGCTATCCGGCAATGTCGTAAATTAATTGTTCAATAATACCACCAAGCTCACTGAGAACCTACAAACCGGAAGACGAGGTATAGATTGTCGCTGAATGATTTTTAATCTACGTGATCACATTACACTTAGGACGAGGGATTTGCCTCCAGATGTTTAGTTTTAGTACGGTGGCCCATAAGTACTGAAATCAGTCGCTCTCAAGTGAGTCTCAGAAGTTAATTATGGCCACTTCAGTTAACTGTATTCGGTTTTGAGGATCTGGATACATACTTCCGTTAAAATCCGTCCATGAATTAAACTGTAAACCAAACAACAAAGAAAATTCATATACTTGCATGCTTTCATCTACAGTCCACAAAGCCCACCTACTTACCATAGTGATGGCCCGGCAATGACTGAAAGCAGATGTTATGGAATGTCTAGCGATGTACCAGATCAGTTCAAGTCTCAAGATCAACTTGGTAGCTTTTCGGTGAAATACGTCGAGAGAATCCAATTTGCAATCTGCAAAAAATCAGGCTTGGTCCTTGGAACATGGTTGTGGCGATGGAATCTGAATGCGCCTCAGAACTTAAAACCTGGAAGTTGGAGTTTGGTGTTTGGAAGTTGGTCCGTTGGAACTTGGAGCACCCAGCAAACAAAGCATCTCGGTCTGCAAAATTCAGTTCGCAAGTACCCAGTACGAGGATTGGACAGCATCCGCATGTATTATCATGTTAGTAGGACGCATAGATATGTGTAAATACGCAGCGTATACCCGCGATTTAGTCAGCTACGCCTGGAATAAGGTCTAGACTCTAGAACACAACCCCACAAACGTATGCTACAAAATACTAGTACTAGTAGTACAAAGTAGTATCTACAGCAACTCGGCAATTTGCAAAATGTCGCAACTTTGAGTACTCAGTGTAAGCCTCATTCATCTTTCAATCGAAACAAGGATTGAAGAGTCGTAAGTGACAACGTTTGCAACCGCGATTTATCGGTATCATGCTGTTCATTTGTTGTTACCTTTTACTAGTACGTGGTTCGCGCCTCGTGTTGCTCGCACATTCGTAAATGGACTCGAACGAGCAAAGCACGGTGCAAATGAGTCTAAAAAATGACCCTGTCAACAATTAGTTGTGCACACAAATAAGCTTGAATGGGTCTTAAAATTTCGTCTCTTTCACACTTGAAGTGAATTCGTTTACAAATTTGAACAAAAGTGTGAGGTTTGATGAACAAATGGCGATCAACTTCTCTGTTTCGTGAACGACGGACGTCGGACCCGGGACTGTATCGCGAGGCTTCGTAAACATCTCAGCTGAAACCATTTACGATCCGTGGAACTTGGAAGCATAGTCTGATCTAGCAGCAACATAACAACAACAGGATAGGTTACACTCATATGAGGGTACCTGAAGTTGATTGCTAAACTCATCAAACATACAGAACACCAACGTCGTGGACCAATGGTCCGATCGAAATGATGATGGTGAGTTACTTTACGATTAGCTCGTCATTGCCTGTATCTCTTTTCCATGATCGCAGCCTTACTAGGATGCAGAAAGGCTACTCATAGTTCCCCGTGCCCACTGATGGACAGTGTTGTAGTCTGACTCCTGAGGCCACCGATGATCCTGACGACACAGCTCAGTCCAAATCGTTCTTCTGAATAGATCGCTTTAGTTACTTTCTGCCATTGTGTAAGGATAGAATAACCTGGATAGTGGTCATCTGCTTACTCTGCTCTAGTCGTCATAGGCCATAAGAACTACACCCGAAAGTCCTTCGCTATGATCGAGAACTTTAACGAACTACTAAGATAAGACCAACTATACGCCATTTGACTACAGCTAAAAGGCTCCCGAGGGAATGATAAGAGCAGCTTTTGAGCCTTGAGTTCTGAGTTCTATGGAAAGAACGGAAAATACGACGTGGCTTCTAATTGTTAACATACGACGGTCAAGTTTCAGTTTGGATCAGCCGCTCGCAACTTGAAGCTTCAAATGTTAGTTCTGCGAACTTGAACTACCGCAGTACCAGAGTACTTGTTTTGAACTTTATCAATTCTTATTCACTGATATTTATTGTAGTCGAAGCGACGCAGGAATCATAGACGGGATTTATCATTCGGGTGAACCCGCCTGCAAGTGGCAGCAAGTGGTAACGTCACTAACTCTCCTTTCTTTTTTACTCTTCTTCAAATTTTGCAAGTGCGACAAGGATTAGCAGCAATTTTCAACCAGGGTAAAGTGTGGAACATTCGCTGGATTATCGTATTCACTCGATGTATTGGCTGCTTTATTTACATAGTAAAATGTTAAAGTGCAAGACTGGTTTAGTGACTAGTCACTTGTGTTCAGGTCAATACAGAGCCGAGATTGCTCAGCACTAAGCAGAGTCCTCGATCACTCTAGTTGAGCAACCCAGCATGTATGTCGATACGCGCCTCGCCGCGTAAATAACCCAAGCTGCCTTGAAATCGCGGCACAGCCATGCAACCCCGGCGGTCCTCAAAAGGTTTGCGAAGTTGAAACTCAAGCAACATTTACGCCTAAGTACGAGAATTTGCTGCGCCTTGTCGCACTTCCACAACGAATCAGAGTCTAGACTCCAGATCCGACAGGTAGGGTCTGGAAACTGTGGATGAGCTTCTACCATCAACTCAATCCTGAGTATCATGACCAACTGCTTACCATTTTCCAATGATGACGTTGAAACGTTCATAGTCAGATGTGTAAGTCTGCTGGAAAGTAAATGATAACCATGTGTAGTGCGCTCAAGGTGAGAAAGGGCTGAGACCAGGAGACTATTGGGATTTGTCATCTGTTGGCCGTCGTGAGCGAAAGCCTGTTCAGGAAGAATCCGTACGCAGTTTTGAAAGTCGACCGGGTTCTTCGCCTATTCATCAAGCCACTTGTGGATTGAAGAGAAGTTTTTAGTACTGATTTGTTGTGATTAGATCTCACACCTTTCGAGTTACCGCCTCTGCAATTCCTGATTCCTGTCCTTTTCTTGAGCTGTCACCTGTCACTACAATTCACAGGTGATGTCGATCTATTTCTAAATTACACTAGAGTATCAGATGATTCGAGATGGATATCAATACAGCACGAACCGAATTTACCTGAGATGTGTTTGCCATCCGGTAGAGCTGGTCTATCGCTTGTAGTCGTGACTGTTATGAGATCTCGGTCGACATACCAAGATCAATCCTCCATCAAATCCAACCACTATCAATGTGATTGTACATAGAATGTGATCTGGCAGCTGCGGCTTAATGTAGTTGATAATATTATCGATGTGTGTGACCGTCTCTCAACAACTACGCAGTCCGCTGTGTTCATGAGTTACAACATGAGGGATATAAATTAGAATATACTCCCCAAAAGTGGCAGAGGGGGTATAATATTGAGGAATACAAACATTCTAGTTTTGTTTATTCCAGGGGATATTGAGATCAGGATCTGTTCCGTTCCGTGGTCGCTAGGCTCGACACCTGAACGCCTGAGGCGTACTACGTACTACTGCAGGTAGCAGGATGCTGGTCATCTTTAGAACCTTCCTTTAGACTCCAACTTGTTCACAAAGAGGACGCCTTCAATTTTATAAGTACGTTCAGAGCTTAAACGTTTCAATCGTTTAAATGTGGATTAACTGGATATATAGCTAAACACATTTCGAAGGGAGCCTTGTACGGCGTACATTAGACAATAGTGACTAGCGACTAGACTTCACCATGTTCCTTATCTAGTATATTCTTGAATTATGTATGTCTGCTCCCTTAAAAGGACATATTTACGACATGTCGCCATTCGTGGGTTGGCTGGTCTAGAAACAAGTCCTCGATTCCCAGTAACAACGAAACCTGATGACTACACCATTGGAGAAGCCAGAAACTTAATTGCCAATTGCCCACAATTACTAGTGCCCAGTGCACACCATTTCCTGGTGTTTTCTTCTCACTGAGCGAAATAGTGCGAGATGTTGTTGCTTTTGAAGATGAAGCCACCCGCTTTGAGGCTGTCCAGTGTCGAGACTGGGGCTAGCCCTAGTCCAAGCTGTGCGGTGCGATCTACAAGCTGCTGCGTTTGCGGCTTGTAACATGAGAGGTAAGGCTTGAGCCCCTCAGTGCTGACACGCCACTTCTCAATAACGCGGACTGTGAAGGACCACTAGAACACGCCCTGGTGATAATACTGAACCAGGTATATCCTATCGTAGAGAGTATTCCAAACCCATATAACTTCCCAGGCTCCAACGGCCAACCCCACTGTTCATCTGCGAATTGTGGCCGCACACCGCACTTCAAGCGAGTCAACCTGTTGGGCCCACAGCGCATCAGGTAGAGTTACGCATGCAAGACCGCGGATGTGCAGTACGAGACATACGGTCAGATTCCCAGGAACACAGCCCACAACGCACAGAACAAGTGCGATATTTCTGGGTTTTTTGGGGGGACGTCGATGTACGTTTTTGAATTTCAGATGGACCAGAGCCGGGGGTTTACCGTCCCTGCCACTTCCATCACCGACATGGCGGGACTTTATATTTGAGTTTCTTCCTCTACCCTCCACTCTCACTCACATATAAGGACGACCGCCGAATAATTCTCACCATCACCCATTGCAAGACAGCAGGCTCCTACCAAGACAGTGAAAGCTGCCAAACCGCTTACAGCCGCCGCCTACTGCCCACGAACTCCGCCGTTGCAGCACCTGTCACTTCCTCTTACAAGTTACGACGCAGCGGAACACAACACATATACAAGACACACGAGTCGAGCAACTCATTTCCACCAATCGTTCTACCGCCCACGCTTCGTGCACCCTTCCGACTTGTCTTCTACAGGACTAAACTCTGCTGATCCAACGTCCCACTTTTGCCTGTGGCGTAAATCGTACTGGGATCATTAAGCCGCTGTACATATCTCAGCTGCCTAAACAAGAGTCACCCAGGTCCCAAGCATTTGGCCAATTCAGTCTCTCAAGCTACGTATAACGTGTAACTGAGAAACGTACCCGGTGTCCCTTCTGCAGTTTCACCGACGGATTTCCAGGTCTTCTAAGTTTCAAGCTGTTTGCAAGTTTCTTCCTTCTACAACTCTCACCGAGCGCTCGTGCCTACTGATCTAGAAAGCCAACACTCGAGATGAATAACGGCCAGGGCGTTTACCCTCTACCACAATACGGGACGACTTCTCACCAGTCGACCCCTCGTCAGCCAGGTGGAGAATGGACCGCTCATGATCAACAACACAATTCCACACTGGACCCGAACCATCCAACCCTTTTGCCAAAGCCACAAACCACAAGTGGGCCCTAGGCAGGAGCCCTCCCAGCGATGTACCATTCTTTGGGTAACCATGGTCCACAAGCTACCGGGAATGGGAGCTGGCCGCAGTATGGCGTCGCACCAACTCACCAAGGTTATCCTGCGCAAACAGTATACTACCAGCAGGCGCAACCACCGGCTGGCCACCACCCAGGCCATCCTGCTCCTGCTCCGTTACCTCCATCGTCAGCCCAGTATCCCTTCCCACAGTTCCAGGGTGTTGGACAGTATCCTGTGCAATACCAGCCCCACTATTAGCCAACACCGTATGGGACCGAGAGCACATACCTTCCTTCACTGGCATCAGTAACATCTCTGTCCACACACAGAGCATTGCACCCACAGCCACGTTCTCAGCAGGTTCAACATTCTCCCCACTAGCCATCACAAGGACAATCTCAGCCACAAATTTCTCATGTATCTAGAGACCCAGTTCCACCTTATGCTATTGCTACTACCATTGGTAGTAACGGCCCATCTTCAACTTCGCCATCTAACCCTACAACAGCCAACACTTCTTTTCCATCCGCTCCAACTGCTTCTGCAACTTCTGCACCTGGAACATCCTCTTCCACCGGCAAAGTTTCTGGAAACAATTCCAAGAAGAGAAGCAAGTCTCCATCACCTACCTCATCGTCTGCATCTGTTAAGAAAGGAACAAGAAACTCCAGAAGACGTCACAGAAACTCCCATTTGGGATGCGCCACTTGCAAACAGCGTCGTATCAAGTGTGATGAACAGTTGCCTGAGTGTCGTAACTGTATCAGAGCAAGACTCACGTGTGCTTACTTGGCCCTTGATGACGCTGCTAGAGAGGCTTTGAAAGTTGCTCAACAGGCCCATGCTGCGAGAATCCAGTCTTTGAACATGCAAACAAGTCAACGAGACGCACAGAGAGTGAACTTGCCGATGCAACCCACTCAACCTCTACCTTATGAGATGCAGGGTTTGCCATCACGTATCTTTGTGAACCCGATGCCAGCTTACCCACCAGCACAGTCTCAGCCAATCGAGATCAATCTTCAACGCTCTGACATCTCACATATGATGGCACAGCAGCAGCAACAGCAGCAACATATGCATCACCCATCCATTTCTCAATCGCTTCCACCTCATCAGTTGCCACAGTATCCACACCAGTTACCTCAACAGCCTCCATACCAACCAACACAACAGATGCACCCACATCAGCAGCAGGGATACCAAGGACTACCACAACCAGTGCCACTATAGCAATATCCAAAGCAAGGAGAACAAACTCAAACTACACAGCAGCCTGATGACATAACTAAGAACAGTGATTCTACATTGCCTAAAGTAGAGTCCAAGTCACCACCGATCCGTGAAGGCCTTCCTCAAAGCTTTGTCCCAAACCCAACCGTGGTGTCTGTCAAGGAATCCTTATCCCCTAAGCCCGAGATCAATGGAACCATGGATGTTAAGTCCTCAGCCACTACGTATGCCATCAAGAACGATGGTTATGCCACACTGGTTGCACTTCTGAAGAACCACGAGGACATCGATCCAAAGGCTGATCAGGATATGCTGTCAGCGCTGAGTGGAGACTACACTGACGTTACCCTTTCACCAGACTGTGTGATGAACCTCAACAAGTTCTGGAAAGGTTTCGACCCTGCCCTGTACAAGCAATTCGAGCAGAACTTTGATAAGCTTAACTTGTACGAGGCCTATGACAACTTCCACCGTGAAGAGATGTTGGAGTGTCAAAATAACATTTTGTTGTTCAAATCGCTTCAGACAAATGGTGCTGCTATCTTGATCCAGAAATCCACCAACAAAGAGGTGACTGACGTGGCTAAGAGTGCCTCAAGCAGGGACTGGGAGATTACATTGAGGTTCCTCAACAAGTTCAGAATGAACTTTGCCACAGATACCACTGATCTCAAGGGATTCTACATGAATGTCTCTCTTTCATTCTCGATTTTCCAACTTTATCGCTCAGGATACCTCAATACCTTATACGGAGAGCACTCTCTCCGTGACAGTTTTGAGTTCATCAACAAGTACTTTGGGTTCTTGTCCCAGTACATCCAAAACCAGTTTGCTGTTATCTTGGCGAATAACGTCGATGAATCTGTGAAGGAAACCACCTTGTTCAAGCGCTCTCAGCTACTCAACAGTTACATGCAGGTCTTCATCGACTACTATGTCCAGTGCATCAAAGCTCTTCACACAAAGCCATACAACACGCAGTTCATGAACGAGTTCTTGATCAAGCTGAGGGCTATCAAGCCTTATGTCTACAACAAGGTAAAGCAGGAGGACAAAGATCATTACGACAACCTTGTTGCGTTCGTCTCTCTTTGTGTGGACTACTGGGATTCCATCACCTATGACAAAGCAGAGAGCAACAGAATCCAGGTGATCTTCTACACCATAAAAAGATACCTGGCTCTACTACCGGAGACATGTATCAGTCGAAAGGGCAATTTGTCATTCGAGCAAGAATTGATCTATGCTTACTACCATGCTGCTGCAGATGCTCTCTTTGCTATCTATCCGGAGGCAAGATTCTTCTTCCTCGTGGCATTTCATGGTAGAGAGGGACCAAGATTGTGCCAACATGTTGTCGAGATGTTTGAAGACGATGGTGCAACCACTGACTTCCAGAGGGATTTGCTCAAGTATCCAGCAACTGTCATCAGATACTTCAAGAAGAGATCATCCATCTTTGCTGACTACTTAAAGAACGTTCCACAGTTCCCAGCCAAGATCATGCTGGATAACAACAATAAGCAGATTTTGACCAACCTGGTCCAGGAAACTCAAGTGGAGAGTTTCAACGGAGAGATCAAGGATGACAACTACCCTCACATCGATACCTCATCCAACTTTTACGATAAGGAGACGAAGTCTATCCTGATTCCTTCCATCACTGTTCAGAAGACGTACAACAACTTTGATACAGCACAGGCCAAGAGAGCCGAGCTGCTCAAGAGAGCAGTTGATGCACCTTTGAGTGAAGCGGACAAGAAATTGATCACTGGTATCTGCGGTACCGTTTGATGACGTCTGGTATGAGTTATGACATTAGATAAGATGACAACCTAGTAATATGAATTAAATGGTTATGAAAACTCAGTAGTCTTGCAGTTCCCTTGTCTTTTCATACAACTCCAGTGTCAACGCAGCTAGGAAGCACGGTAGGTTCTCTCTTTCCCTTATCCAGAAGTCAATCAAGCGGTCCCAAACTTCAGCGAACTGGACACTGCCTCCCATCTTCTTCAATGTTATGTTCTTGGGGTCTAGAACGATGGATGAGTCCTCACAAAACTTCGAATGAAGTGTGATCTTGCCGGTATTTTGGAACTCCACTTTGTACCCAATGAATGTGTGGATGGCTTCAACGAATTCTCCGGATTTGGCTGAGAAAATCTCACGGAGTCTTTGTATTCTCTTATTCAGCTCATGAATCTTACGTTCAAGTTCCTCTTTTGATAGCTGTAAACTGTCATAGACGGACTTTGGGACAGTGTCTGTGAACGTGGTCTTCTGCAGCAGATCTGCATTCTCTTTCTTCAAAGCTTCAAGCTGGGAACGTTTCACGAGTTGATCACTAGTGAATGGATTGTTTCTCAGTTGTAGTATTCTGACCTTTTGTTCCTTGATGTCTTCTATTGATTCAAGCTTCTTGATCAGCAGTGCGTTCTCGTTCATCAGTTTCGTGGCTTGGGTTTCCAGGTCGAACTTCTCAGCTTCAAGCTGGCCAATGTTCTTTTGGAAGGTTCTTGTCGTATCTTCATCTTGCTCAACTTCTGATCTTGGTCGTTTGTTAGGCACATCAGTTGATGAGTTCGTCAGCTTCTCGATCTGAGCCTTGTAGTCTTCGACAAGCGATTCCAAGTTGGAGATGTATTTGTCCTTATCTGTCTCTTTCAGAGCAAGTTCCTTGTTGAGCGTTTGTAGCTGTTCTCTGAGGAATGAAGACTCCTCGAATGCCAGATCCCTTTGTTGCTCCAGTTCCTTACACAGCTTTGTTAACGTTTCCGATGCTGCTGTGAGAGCGGCATGGTCCTTTTGTAGAGTTTCGAACTGGACAAAGAGTTCGTTGTACTTGTGTCTCGATGCCTTCAGCTCAGAATCAAGTTTGTGATTGTTATTCTGGAAGAGCAAGTTGTCATCTTTGAGAGTTCTGTACGTTTTAACAAACTGCTCGATCTGGACGTCATCCTCTTCGTCCAAGTATATCTTCCATTTGGTATTCTCCTCTTTCAGCTGAAGTAGTTCCATGTTCAGGTCTGTGATGGTAGCATTGAGCTCGTCGATCTTGCTCAATTTCTGCTTCAAAGAGGAGTTTTCATTCTTCAAGACCTCAGTACTCGTCTTGTTCAAGCGGAGCTGTTTCAATTGTTCACTCTGCTGCAAGTTCTTGCGCTCCAACTCCTGGATGTACTCCATCTGCTCCGAGAGTTTCTTGTTGATCAGTTGGGTGTCTTCAACGTCATCACGGGACGGCATTTGTCTTAGTTGCACTTGAAGGGTCTCCAACTCCTCGTTGCGCTTGTGAAGCAGCTTCTTGACGTTGTTGGTTTCGTGTACCTGCTTGGTGAACTCATCCACCACGGACTCATGCATCTCTTGCAAGTTCTTGATCTCGCGTTGCAACTGTTGCTCTTTCATCTCAGCAGTGGATGCCAGTCGGTTATGATTCGACTTGAGCTCTTTGTAAGAGTCCTATAACGAAGTCAGTTGCTGCCTTGTGTCATTGAGCTACTTTTCCAATGTCTGTTTGGCGGATTGTTCGTTCGACTGGACGTGTTCCAGCTTACTCTGCAGCTAATTGTACTGCTCGTAGTAGTAAACTTTGTCACTGGCGTGTTCATCCTTAGCAGCTTGTTCAGCAAGTAATTGTTTCTTCAATGCTTCGATGGCTTCTTCGTGTTGTACTCTCTCCAACGAAATCTAAGTCTCCAAATCGTTGATCTTGAACTTGAGGGTGTTGACCTCGATTTGTGGGTCTGTGTGAGAGGGCTTCACCGGTCTCTCGACGAAAGGTGATGAGTCCATCGTGGTAAATCTGGTAAATTCAAACTATGCAGAGTTGTGGAGTGATAAAGTCGGTGTTCCTTGAACTTTTTCAATCTCTGTTTACATCAACAAAACAACCGCGTACAACCGTACAACATAAGGGTTTGGCATGCCGGGCTTCATAACCAAAATTCCAGAGTACCTACCGATCGACCGCAATTCGCTACCGAAGCTAGAGATTGAAGAATATGATGAGTAAATAGGTAGAGTATGGGGTATAGGGACCAGGGACCAGGGTACACACTGTGTTGGTGAAAGTTCAATATTCCAGCAATCACATATTTTATGCTCCCTACGTCCCAAACCACGATCTGAAGAAGTTCACAAGGAGTTGAAGAAAGTTACCAAAGAAACTCCAATCCCTGGGGGTGTTATGCTTACTGATAGCAGAGGAAGCAGACTCTCTTGAACCTGGCTGTGAAGACACTACACTGTCTCCTGTAGCTTCCCTGGTAGTGACTACTGGCTCCAATGGTGTAGCCGGTGCAGACGTTGGTTTTGGGACCTCCATTCGTGCGACTGGCTGAGGATCTGGAGGAGAGGTGGTGTTGATATCCGCAGATTTAGACGGATCTTTAGTAGAAAGTTTGCGAGTAGTGTTTTCAGCAGATTTAGGTTGACTCTTGGAGGCCACTGTACTGTCATTTTCAACAGTTGTGTCTTGCGGTTTAGGAGACTGTGTGATGAGTGGTGTGGGGTCAGGGGTGACAGGTTCCATCTCGTTCTCCTTGGTAACAGAGTCTTGAGTTTCCCTCTCAGTTTCCTTCAAGAATTCGCCATCATTGGTATAGTCGTACAAGAGGACATTGTTCTCGTTCCCCAAGTCATCCAACTCTGTTAAGAGGAGTTAGTACATCAACATCCTGCGGAATGGAAGTCCAGACTCCGTGTTGACACCTTTGTAATCATAATATGGAGTCTTGACAAGGGCACATGAGGTTCACTTACCACTAGCATAGTTCTGATCCGTACACCACACGTCATCAACAATGAACTTGAAGCTCAATTTACCCCTTGTGTCAGGCAAAGTAACTTTGTACTTGAAAGACTAGGTGGTGGCTTCCCACTCCATAGGTTGCGGGGTCCAGTCGTTGAAGCACCCGGCAACGCACACATTCTTGGATGAGTCCTGCGAGTTGAAAGCAAGGGTAATGGTGTGGGTAGTCATCGTTCTTGATGGGAATTCCAAACGGCTCAAATACAAACGTCAATGATTAAAGTACTTGAAACGATTCAAAAGTAAAATCAGGAAGGCGGGAACAGCTGATAAGTTTTCCACGAAGAAGTACTACCCGGGATATCACGGAGTGGTGGGGAAGTGCACGGAGAGCGCAAACTTGGGCCTCTAAAACTAACCAAGCTGCGTTATCTAGGGAACTAATCTCATTGGGTTTTAATCTAAACCGAGAATCGATCATTCCGGATTGGTCCATTGTGACCCTGTTTCCTGGTATAGTCAAATCCCTCAGTATTGGTGATATATCATTGTTCCTAGGGCCCATTGTGTCATCTCTCTTGCTACTGTACGTTCTCGCTTATCAGTTGATCGTTGACCCATGCCGAGCTATAACGAGAAGCAACAAAGATTTCAAGGTCATCATCCAAATGCATTTATAAATTAATAATTATACTGGCGGTGGATCAACGATAAAAGTTGTCAGTTGTCCTAAAAGATTAGTGTTTGCTTGACTTACTGGGTGTGAGGTGTGAGGTCTCCTCTCAGCTTCTCTATAGTTCGGGCAGCTGGTTCAAAAAAGAAAAAAAAAAGTACCAGTGATCTCCAGCACGATGATGAAGTAGACGTAGAAGACGACAAGCGAGTAAGCTTCAAACACATCAGAGCTATGAAAATACGACATACCGCACTCCCACATATAGCCAGACGCCTGAAGACTGCAATAGTCACTCGTCGTCAGTATACCATACTGTCCATCGAAACGTCGTGCGATGACACATGCGTTGCCCTTCTATCAAGACCATCTCCAAATCAAGTTGAACTGATACAACATCTCAAAACAACATTAAACTCCACTGAGCAAGGCGGTATCGTACCAACCAGAGCATTCGATCACCATCAGTCACAAATAGCCAAACTCACATCCCAAATCTGCACAAACAATGCGATCAACGCACAGACACCACCGGACGTGATTGCAGTCACAAGAGGCCCAGGTATGAAAGGCTCTCTCACCATCGGCCTAGACTTTGCCAAAGGCTTGAGTGTCGCTTGGGGGAAGCCACTGGTCGGTGTTCATCACATGCTGGGTCACTTGCTCATATCAAGGTTCGAAAATTAGGGAACAACATCAGCATCATCATCTCCCCAGTACCCATTTCTTAGTCTGTTGATCAGTGGTGGGCATACTATGGTTGTGCTATCAAGGAGTCTTACAGATCATGAAATCCTTTGTGAATCCCTAGATGTGGCATGTGGAGATGCCCTCGATAAGAGTGCTAGGGAGTTGGGTCTCAAGGGGAACAACTTGGGCAGAGAGTTGGAACAATACGTCCAAGGAAACTAGCAATATTGGAACGAGAAGCAGTGGACTGACATACCCAAACCTCTTTACAACAAGAGCAAAAGAGTCGACCAGGTGGGATTTGCATTTGGTGCGTTCCAGTCCTACCTCAGGAGACTGAAGTCCAAGGGTATTGACATCGAGTCCGAAGATATCAGAAGAAGCTTGGCTTACCAGATACAACGAGGCATATTCGACCATGTGATCAGTAAGCTACAGTTGACGTTGGAGAAAAAGGCAGACAAGCTGGTAGGAGTCAAGCACTTTGTCGGGTCCGGTGGGGTTGCATCTAACATGTATCTTCGTCAGATGCTCGATGATACTATGAAGCAGAGAGGCATCGAAACGACATACCCGAGTGTATCACTCTGCACAGATAATGCAGTGATGATTGGTTGGGCGGGGATTGAACTATACGAAGCTGGCATGACCACTGATCTGTCAGTTGAGCCTGTGAGCAAATGGCCACTCTCAGAAATCACAAGCGTCGACGGCTGGATAAAGTCATTCGCATGAAAGGGGTACTCTACTTATCATCATACTTCTGTACATACATAGAAAAACCACGAATAATGTATATATATAGCATCATTTCATTCAGCAGGTGCATCACGCGAAGGAAGATACGACTCCGTGATATTGAATCTCTCAATCAATCTCTTCCAACTATCGTACTCCAGGTGGAAGATGATATGGTTAGATGCCATCTGTTGTCTCTTTATCTGTTCCTGTTGTTGTTCATAAGGGTCTGATGGTAAACTTGGTGGGTAAGAGATTGTTGGATATCCTTCTTCGTCTTGTCCCAGTAGTAAACGTCCATCACGAAGCAAGAAACTGGTATAGAACATGTTCTCCACAGACTGCGAGAAAGAATGTGGGTTGATGAAGAACTTGAATATATTGATCGGTTCACCAGTGTTCTTGGCTCTGAAGTTAGTGAAGCAGTCCTGTACAGCAGTGGTGGTGTGATCCTTTGCACTCTTGTTGACATCATCCTCCGTGACGGCCTCTGCAGTGGTGACTTTCGCCGTTGTTTGAAGTTTCATTCTTGGCTTCACAACCCTTACCTTCTTCTCAATCTCAAGAGGTCCAAGTAAATGGTCTGTAGTAGCGGCCTTCTTACCACGTGTGTAGACAAATGTACCGAACATGAACCAGTTGAACTTGCTGAACTCATGTTTGCGTTGGTTGAATTCTTCAGGATTCTCGATACCGTCAATGTCAGTGGATCTTGCGTGTCTCAGAAGCATCTCCTTCATTCTCTTGACTAGTTCTTCTGGTTTCAGGCCACCCCTCGTGTTTCCAATCTTGATGTTTCTTGTAGCGATGTCAACCAGCTCCGAGGAGTCCAACAAGTTCTTGGAGTCGTACATCTCCAGCGTCTTGTTATCAAGTCCCAGCTTCTGTTGCTCAGAGAAAGTGTCGTTGACCTTTTTCAAGTGCTTTGTGGCATGTGATAAACCGCCTTCTCTAGCCACTTTGGAACGTGCTTGCTTGATATTTGCTCCCAATTCACGAGATTCACGGAGGATACGTTGCTCCTCCTTCATCATCTCCAGTTGGCCAACTTGTGTTTCAGTGAGCTCCTCCACGTCACTGTCATCTTCACTATCATCATCATCTTCCTCTTCTTCATCGTCATCGTCATCTTCATCATCGTCGTCATCCTCATCGTCATCACTCACATCAAGCACATCAACGTCCTCCTCGCTCTCATCATCAGCAACTCTGACGCGCTTTCTCTGACTTGTTTCACCGTCAGCGTATCTTGCAACTCCAGCCATGTTGGGTTATCGATGATTATCTGGGTAATCTAGGGCGACACCAAAATTGAATGGTTGATGATAGAGAAAAAGTAGTGAAGTTTTGATTGATGGAGAAGATTACGCGTCCGATCTTCACCACTTTTCATGATGCAGTTTTTCGCGTCCGTTTCCGTCACGTCTCTTTCTCCGTACTAGTACTTCTCCCTGATCGATGATTACACAACCACCAACTACTTTACACCCTCATCCAGACTCTATTCGTTGATCCAATGGATAGGCGTATCAAGGTTCGTTAAATTTCACCAAATATCTTCGACCGAACCACCATTAACAACCACTTTCAAGCCGCTCGAGACCTCGGTCATCAACAGAATAGCCGCTGGTGAGATCATCGTGGCACCAGCAAATGCATTAAAGGAACTATTGGAGAACTCATTTGATGCTGGTGCGACCCGTGTGGAGGTTGTTGTGAAAGACGGAGGACTTAAGCTCCTACAAATCACCGATGATGGTCATGGAATCCACAAGGACGATTTGCCCCTCTTATGCGAACGGTTTGCCACCTCCAAGATTGCACAGTTTGACGACTTACAAACAGTAGAGACTTACGGATTTAGAGGAGAGGCACTTGCGAGTATATCACACGTCTCGAGACTGTCCGTGATCACGAAGAGGGAGGACTCACAGTGTGCATGGAGAGCCACATACGCTGACGGTGTGCTATAGGAGGTGAAACCCACAGCGGGGAAAACAGGAACACAGATCATTGTGGAAGACCTCTTTTACAACGTACCTTCAAGACTGCGGGCAGTCAAAGGAGGAAGCGAGGAGTTCTCCAAGATTGTCGATGTTGCAGGGAGATATGCCGTACACTCACATGTAGGCATTGCCGTCAAGAAGTTCGGAGATACACATTACGCCCTTTCGACAAGACCAAAGCTCAGCATAAAGGAGAGAATCAGAGCTGTATTTGGAAACAGCATCGCAAATGAGCTCATACCCCTTTCGATACCCTCCATGGATGAGTATGGCGTGGTGAATGTTCATGGTCAGCTAACGAATCCCAACTTCAACAACAAAAGATCTATCCAGCCAGTGTTCTTTATCAACAACAGACTCGTGTCCAATGATGTGCTACGACGTGCCTTATACTCCACATATCAACACTACCTGCCAAAGGGCCACAAACCTTTCATATACCTCTCACTCACCATCAAATCCCAGAATCTTGATGTGAACGTTCACCCTACTAAGAGGGAAGTGAGATTTCTTCATGAAGATGAGATCATTGATAAAGTTTGTATTGGTGTCACGGAGGAGCTCTCCAAGATTGATTCTTCAAGAAGCTTCCCAACTCAGACGCTACTACCAACAAGTCAAAGAAAAAGAGTGGTGGAAGATGATGAAGATGGGAGAGTCAAGAGAGTTACACTGCCTACCCCTGGGTCACAGAAGAAGAGGCTTGACTACAAGCTGGTGCGCACAGATGCAAGTCAAGCGAAGATTACCAATTTCATTCAGTCATCTTCATTTGTTGCATCTCAGTCCTCATTCACCCAATCAGAAGCACCTAAGCGTGTAGGTTCAACCCCACAGAAGACACAACATCAGTCGTTATCTGTATCAAATCATACAGAAGATGATACACTCATGGACAACTCATTAGAGGAGACAGGTGATACCTCCATATCACATCAGAAAGCCGGCACACAAGCCAAACAAGTGTACGAAACCATTGCGAGACCATTGGTTGAGGTCAACTTACAATCAATTCTTACTCTTCGTGACTAGATTTCTCAGTCATCAAACAAGAAGCTCACCGAGATGTTTGCGAACATGTCATACATTGGGATCGTTGATTCACAGAGAAGGCTATTTGCACTACAGCATGATGTGAAGTTGATGCTTGTGGACTATGGTTCATTGTTTGCTGAATTTTTTTACCAACTAGGGCTCCAGCAGTTCTCCAATTTCGGTGTAATCACACTGGAAGAAGGTGGCATCCCGCTGACGGAGCTGTTGCAACCAGTGTTTCAAAGAGGGACTGAACTTGAATCATCCATGGAGGACGTCTTGGAGAATATTCTGGGAATGACCGAAATGTTGGAGGAATACTTCCAAATCATCATCAAGGATGAACATCTTTACGGGATTCCACTCATGGTGAAAGGATACCTACCAGATCTCAGCAAACTGTCCATCTTTATTTATAGATTGGGTGCCAAAGTGGACTGGACTGATGAAATGGAATGTCTTCAGGGTATACTGAGACAGATTTCTTTGCTGTACGTCCCACCGCAAATTCCAGAGGTTGACGTTGGTGAAAGCGGTGTAGATGAAGAGTCACAACAGATCAACGCGCAACGGAGATTGGAGCTGAACGATACTATGGAATCGCTGTTGATGCCTCTTGTGAAACAGAAGTTCCTTGCTCCTGATAAGCTGAAGAAAGACACCATCGAGATTGCCAATCTTCCAGGTTTATACCGTGTGTTTGAGAGATGCTGAGATATGATAATCGAAGTGCTACATAACCGAAATACAGATGGATCTATGGATCGTCAAGACGTCATGTGTAATCAAAACACAACTCATCGAAGACCAGTTGGACCAAATAGGTTATACCTCCACCTGATCACCATAAAATGACAGATGCCCCAGCAAGACGACCGCTTATAGACACTCAAGTCATCGTTGTCTCGTCGATCCTAACGACTTCAATACTCGCGTCGTACAAGCTATACCACAGCTTCCTTCGTCCAATCCATCACGTATCGCAAATACCCAAGACCAAACTTCGACAACAGTGGCTACATGGGAAAGTGACTTCAGTTGGAGATGGTGACAACTTTCACTTTTATCACCTCCCCGGTGGGATGTTGGGTGGATGGGGTTGGTTGAGACAGATCCCAAGGGTCAACCAAAGAGGACTAAGGCACAAGACTCTACACGTGAGACTGTGTGGAATTGATGCACCAGAGAGAGCTCATTTTGGCAAACCAGCATAGCCTTATGGTGACGAGGCAATGTCATGGCTCAGATCCTACATCCTGGGGAAGCATGTGAGAGTGAAGCCGCTTAGCTTGGACCAATACGGACGAGTGGTGGGGAAAGTCATGATTCGTGGGTGGTTTGGTATTTGGCACGATGTGAGTAGGGAGATGCTGAAATCAGGTTTGTGTGTTGTCTATGAGGGCAAATCCAGTGCTGAGTTTGATAGCTCTGAAGATCTATACAGGATTGAAGAGGCTAAAGCACGGAGAGCCAAGAAGGGGATGTTCTCTGGTAAGAAACTAGAGACGCCTGGAGAGTACAAGAAAAGACACCGCATTGGGAATGACGCTTGATGTATAATTTATGTGAAATATTTATTTCGAACAATCAGCACTTGACATCGATTCCGTGTCTCTTCTCCTCTTCTCTGTACTCGAACATCACCTGGACTGCGATGAACAGACAGACACAAGCCGAGACGAAGAAAATGGCACCGTCGAATGTGGAGAACATCTCCTTGAAGAGAGACTTCATGCCTTCAGAGTCCAAACAGAATCCATACAAGTTGGCGATCATCATCAACCAGATGTTCAAGGCACCTCCAGCAGCACAACCGTGTCTATACCACCATTCGTTCTGGAACTGTCTGAACCATTTAGTGATGAACAGCTCTGGAAGAAGGAACAAAACAACACACCAGCCCCAAAGCAACAATCTCAACTGGATGTCATGCCAAATGGCAACGAAAGTAAACACAGCAAGTGAAGCCAACACTCTGTTAGATTGACCACCAAGAGGAATGTAGATGTACTTCACGACAAACTTGTTATAGCTCCTGTGCCATCCTTTCCAAAAGGCCAAAGCGGAGTAGTTGTTGTCCATGCACCTGATCATGTTTTCTGGAGGATCGATACCATCCAGAAGGGCCCATAGACGGAAGAATCTCCATGGAATGAGCAACTTCAACCAGATCAAGTTCAGGTTGAACAGACCAATCATAGAGATCTGGAATGGCGTGTCACCGTGCCATGCCTTAGCCTTAGAGATGGCAACGACGTAAATGAAGTGCAAGATGAGTTCCATGTTGATGATACAGAGGGCGAAGATTAGGGCATAGTTGGCAATGTTGCGCCAGTTGATGGAAGGCAGTTGAGCACGTGATTGAATGTAAAAGTCATTGAAAGTAAGAATGGGACCAGCGATGAACAATGGGGAGTAGAACAAGTATCCGAAGTAGTTGAACAAGTTGTACTCTGGGAGGTCCAAGTTGGTATTGACGCGGTCTTTCTCCTATGTGACGGTTGCAATGTTGAACTTTGGAGAGGAAGGTTGCGAGCCTGTTTGTTCCTCATCAGACTTCTTTGCCTTGCGTAGCTTGTGGTCGTTGAATGCCTTGAGATAGTCCATATTGAAAGACAAAGCTCTCAAAAGGGTGAAGTTGTAGAAGACGTCCCATCTCTTGACGATACCCATGAAACCCGGATCAAAGATCGTGAGTGGTTTCCAGAAGTAGGCAAGGTAGTACATTCTGTACTTGTCATTGAAGAACAAAGAGAATATTCCGTAAGCCCATAGTGTGAGAATTGCGGTTCTGTGGTAGCTCTTCAGTAAGGAAGCAATGGTGAAGCACATCATCACATGGAACACAATACGGATAGAGTTCACACCATGGACTGCAAAGACAAACACGAAACCAAAGATGAAGTCAAAGAGTGGTCTGGAGCAATTTGTCATTGCCTGCACAGCTCTTCTAGCTCCGACATGTGCCAACATCAACAAACACAATAGAGGGAAGTTGTCTCTGAAGAATCTGTACTGTGCATCAGAGTTGTCCACCTGTCTTCCTGGGATCCAACCTGGACTCAAAAGCTTTGCGTACACTTCATAGTTTGGATGTGATGGAGAAGAGATATCCATGGCGGTTTTGATCATCCAGGGAACCACAATTGCGAATAGCACACCATAGATCTTGAACTCCAAGGTGTTCCAAAGCGGAGGGTGTGCAGAGGCAATGACACGCGACTTGAGTGGTTCACGAGGTTCCAAGCGGGCATCGATGCGTGGAAGGGCAAGAAAGGAGAAATTTCTCCCCACCAGAGTGAATATTGACATCAATGGCGGTGGTTGTCGGTGGATGATGTACCTATGGTTTGTTGTAAGGTGTCATCAACTAGTGTGGGGCTTTTGGCTGTGGTTGATTTTGTTCTTCTTGGTGTGTGGATGTTTGGATGCAGCGATGCAGCATTTCCCATGTGCTGATCATGATCTCTCCTGGCGCTCTTACGGCCGATGTACTCATACATGAGATGTGCCCATATATCTTGTTTCAGGGTGTTGATCTATCATGCTAGAAGCTAGAAGCTATATCATGTGTATCCATCATCTATTCGCAGGCCACTAAGATGTTATACAAACGCTGAACCCGCAGAGACGTTTGAACTCACATCGACGTCCCCATGACGTATAAGACTGGCATGCTTTATAGCTTTCATCACAGGCTCGAACACCGTCTGTTCCACGTCCTTCGCCCAGAGAGTATCCATGTGCTCATATGATTTCACCTCAATAGCGTCAACCTTCAACCCCGGCTTGGAAAGGAGTCTTTTCGTGGTCTTGATGTCAACGAGTATATCACTGTCACCATACACTAAAACTGTGGGTACACTGTACTCATTCATCAACATCTCCTCCACTTTCCACACTGCGCTCTCGGTGGCACTGATCTGTGAAGACTTGTAGAACTTGCAAAACTTCTGTTCTCTGATTATCTGGAACCAGTGGATAACACATTTCACACTAGACACGGAGTATAAGTACGGGTACCCAGAGAACTTCTACCTCGTCGAAATGTTGGCTCCACTAGTGTTGAACAAGAGCCCCAATGACACATCAACGAACATACGGTACACATGACGAGGTATCAGCTTGTTCACCGTGTCAACAAAGGGCAGCATCGGACCTTTGCCGAAGAACATGGATAAGTTTTCAGGGTTGTCAACAAAGGGTTTTACAAGTGGATGCGTCAACTTCTGCGGAACCATCACAGGAGAGAGTCCAACAAACAAATTGACCTTGTTCTGTAGTTGCTTATGGAGTGACATGGAGGCGAAGAACTGGGTTGTGCCCTGTGAAAATCCAACGTATGTCAACTGTTGCTGTCCGGTATGTTTCAACACGTACTCGAGCAATGCCGGGATGTCAAACTTGGCAAACTCATCGAGTGAGAAGTCCCAGTATTCCGGATCAGATTGCTCCAAAGTCTCATGTGACGAGTATTTGTTGCCTCTATTGTTCCCCAACCACACGTCATACCCTCTTTCCAATAGCATGTAAGGTAAACACCGTTCCTTCCGGTCACCGAGCACAAATAGCTCCGAGTTCGTCAAGAGTCCATGGTGGAAATACACCACCGGTCGAGGGATAGTCGACGAAGAGCTGTCTTTCACCAAGTTATGAATCCGTAGCTGGTACCCATCCTTGGTTGTCACTGTGTGTTCCTCGGCATCGTAGCCCTGTGATTGTGCAAGTGCGATGAAGTCGTTATGTCTCTTGGGGTATATGGAGCGCACAAACGGACTAACGAGGGGACGGACCCGTCTGAGAGTTTCATGAACCATCTTGGATCTGCTGAGAGTTAGTCTCCTGTGGAGTCTCCACTATGGCTCCAGCTCTTTTTTGGGGGAAAGATGATCCACCATGTCACGTCAACGCAAATTACACATACGAAAGGTTTCAGGCTGAAACATTGCGCGATTACTCCATCCATTCCAGATTCGAGATATGGACCAGGAGTATACTTTTTGTGGCCCCACCAACAGATAAGGAAAACACTATCTATTAACTAGTTAGGGTGATAATCATAGCTGCTTCATGATCGCAAACTGCTGAAGTGGCTCTAAGTTCTGCGCAGACTCCAAGATCTTCTGCTTCAGGGCGTCATTGTCAACCTGCTCGAGGCGCAACTTGTAGACAGCAACCAATCCAGAAACACCCTCATAAGACTCTGTGGAACAGTACTTGGCAATGAACTCATCCAGCTTGTCGTAGTCAACAACAAAGTTCTTCTCCAAACCCTTCTCAGCGAGCATCTTGGTGATACCTGCCTCGGTCTGGTACTTCAGCTGCAACACATGAACTGGGATGTACACGTAGGTGTCCTTGGTCAAATTCTTCAACTTTGCTAAAGCAGCGACAGCAAGGGCAACCTTCTTGTTTCTGAACTGCATCTGGAACTGGATCTCATTTGAAATGATCTTGTCCTGGTCCTGCTTCCAAAGATGCTGGAAGAACAACTCGTCAAACTTGTCCAAATCGCCGAACAACTTCTCACCAAAGACATCTTCATCATCAGCATATGCAATGACCTGGTTCTTCTCGTTCTGCAAAGACTTCTGCTTAGCTGCCTTCTCCTTCTTGGCCTTTTTATCGTTCTTGTTCACAGAAACCTCTTCATCACCAGCGGCAAGCTTCTTGGACTTTTCAAGCTCTTCCAAACTCTTGTAGAGCATAAATGCCTTCTCCACAGCACGGCAGTAGACAGGGGAAGCAAAGATCTTATCCTCCCAGTGCATCATATCGATGTAAGCTCTCGCAGTACCCTTTCTCATACAGAAGAAGTGGAAGTCCACTTGGTCATGCCAGTACTCCTCAAATACCTTAACAATACCGTATAGTCTCTTCAAGGCCAATCCGGCGTACTTCTGAGTCTCATCTTCGTTCACAGCCTCCTTAGACAGAGCCTCCTCATAGAGACGCAAGTACGCCTCTGCACTCTCTGCAATGAACCAAGAGCATTGCATCAAATGCAAGTCTTTGATGCCGTTCGCAGCGTTCTCGTTCTTGGTGAACAATGAAACTACCTTGACAGCCTCCTCGATGTTGTTTGCACGGAGATAGTACTTGGCACACTTAGAGTTGATGAATCTATCCTGCAGATCAATCAAACGACCTTCGTTCATAGTTGCAGCTGCACCTTCCAAGTCTCCCAAATGCTTGTGGATACGTGCCTTGAGGATGTACAACTCAACCAGTGTTGGGGTGTGCTTCAAAGCAGCATCGATCAAGTCACGGGCCTGTGTCAAGTTCGACAAGTACATGTGGTGTTGAGCGAGGAAGTATGTGGTCCAGACCCAACACAATGGGGAGACTTTAGCAGCTTCAGTCTCATAGAACTGCGTAACAATCTCACCGATAACACTGGCTTTGGTGGCATCCTTGTATAATGGCTTAACGTTGGTGAAAGCAGCAGGGACACCTCTCTTCAACTGCGAAAGCACGTAGTCCTTTGCTCTCTCCTCAAAGAGCTTTCCAGTGGTAAACTTCAGAGGAATAAAGCGTGGTGGGTCTGATTTTGGATAGAACTTGGCCAACTTCTGGTACAATTGGTCTCTGAACGTCTCAGACTTTTTGTTAGAGCCCAATGCGACTTCAAGCTTGTGGTAGTACACAACGTTATCCGGGTTTCTCTTGAGAAGCTCACGGTAAACTCTTTGAGCCTCTTTTGGACGGTCCAACTGCATGAGATACTCTGCCTTCATTTCGAGCTGGGCGAGCTTGTCAAATGTGTCCAAAGCCTCCAACTCCTTCAGTGCTCTCTCCACATCCTGCTTGGCAATCATCTCGATCTTGTACATGCCCATCTCAGAGTGCTCGTACATATCAGCCTTGGTCAACTTGCCCTCAGCCAACTCCTCGAATCTGATCAATGTCTTCTCGGCGGCATCGTAGTTGCCGTTGAGGTGATGGGCGATGGCAAGAGAGGTCCAGTTGGCTCTGAAACCGAGGAATTCCTCCAAGTAGGCCAATCTCGAGACAGCCAATGACTTGTAGTCACGCATTTGCAACTCCATGGTGGAGAGATCTCTCCATATCTGCTTGTTTTGGGAACCATTGTCCAAGGCCAACTTGAAGTACTTTGCAGCCTCGGTGTAGTTCTGTTGATTTCTTCTCAAAAGACCTAGAATGTGGTAACACACAGGAGCATGATGCTTTTTCTCCAATGCCTTTTTAACGTACAACTCAGATTCTTCTGGCTCCTTGGTGAAATGGAGTATCAAAGCCTTTAGCGCCAAAGCCTCTGTGTAGTTGCCGTTCTTCTTGAGAACCTGTTCACAGAGCTTCTGTGCCTTCTTGTACTGCTTTCCCTCGTAGAGTTTGAGTGCCTCACGGAAGACACCGTCCTCCTTGTTGGCAATGATTGGCTGAGCCTTTCTGCGTGACATCCTTGACAATGATAGTGATGAGATCGATTGAATTGTCTACCAGATCGCCTCTTTGATGCCCTATACTTTTCAGTCTCGTTGATCGATGGACGTCAATGAAGTTGGAAGTGGGTGTCCGGATGTTTTAGTGGGTTATGAAGCCCGGGTATGTGACTAGAGGATATAAAAGAAGCCGAAAAACTTTTCAGCTTTCACCACCATCTCTAGGAGCTAGTTGTTTCTCTTCTTTAACGCATTTTTCACAGCCGTTCCCGCAACTACTACAGCACTACTTTGAGGTTGGACCTCGAGTTCGACCCATGACCAACGTGGTATTTGTTGCAGCCTTTCTTCGCTGTCTGCTCTTTCAGAGTAGGCTATCGGGGTCAGGATTGTTTGTGGATGGACTGGAGAACAAATTCCAATAGCCAATCTTGGGTGCAGCACTCCATCTGTGATCAGCTTCGTCTGGTCCTAAGGGACCTCCTTCGTGAGCCCGTATGGGGAGTGGTGCAAGGATTGACAATACATATGACTTCAAGGGTACTCTATAGTTATTCTTGTTTAATATTTCAATTGGATGGCCAGTCAGGAACAATCGCTGTCAATGATGTAGAGAGACCATTATAATGGCACCTATGAAAATGTGTATGTTAAAATTGCGTACGCAACCTTTGAAAGCTCGATCTGCCTGCTCATCGCCAGCGTGCAACAGTTACGCTGATTCCCAGCTGTTTCCCACAGAAATAAGCCGGAGCTGCTAGGATTGAAGCCGGAGAATTAACCCGGGGATTAACTTCCGGGTTA
>JAKVQR010000286.1:14450-29650 GCA_030462915.1 Petasospora meyerae | reverse complement strand
GAGTTTATCGAGAAGGTGAAGTTTGCTGTGATCTGTGCGGGAACCGGCGGTACGCGCAGGATGAGACTACGGTACGGGAAGCAGGTTTTAAATTGGACTTGTGGATTTATGAAGTATTAATACTCCCCAGAACGTGCCAAAGTCCATCTGTCCATTTATGTAAAATCGAGTCTCTCCCGTTACGTAATCCCCGCTAACCTTTTCGCTCCCTTTAGCACCGGTGTCACCAACGTTGGAAAAAGTTCCCATCTTGCCAGTCTGAGCTGATTTGACAACCCTTCAAACCATAGTACTACTTCAATCGACCCGCTAATATCCCAAAGATGTCTGACATCACTGCTCAGTTCAAGAAGCTTTCACTCTCCGAGGCTGCTGAGGCCCCAGCCACCACTGGTCTCTCTGCCGAACAACAGGCCTTGGAGTCACAATGGCTCACTTTGTCCAAACGCATCCCAGAGTCTCTTGCACAGTTCAACGAGTACTTGAAGTCCTCCACATACCTCTTGGGCAACTCCCCATCCTCAGTGGATGCCGTTGTCTTTGCCACTGCTCTTCCAGCTTTGAAGAAGCTCACTACAAAGGAGTACGCCTCCTCTCGTCACGTTCTTAGATGGGCCGACTTGGTGCAGAACACCATCGTGGATGTCCCAGCTGAGGAGAAGTTGGTCATCGACTACTCCGTCGAGCTCCCAAGAGAGATCAAGGAGAAGCCAAAGAAGGATGCCGCTGCTGCTGCTGGTGGTAAGAAGGACGCTGCTGCTGCCACTGCTGCTCCAGCTGAGGGTAAGAAGGACAAGAAGTCCGAGAAGGCCGACAAGCCAAAGGGTAAGCCAGACGAAGAGACCTTGAAGAAGCTCCGTGAGGAGGCCCAGAAGGCCAAGAAGGAGAAGAAGGCCAAGGCTGCTGCTGAACAGGCCAAGAAGGCCGCTGAGGTTGTCCCACCAAACCCAGGTATGATTGACTTGCGTGTCGGTTTCATCCAGAAGGCCATCAAGCACCCAGACGCCGACTCCTTGTACGTCTCCACCATCGACTGTGGCGATGAGGAAGGCCCACGTACCGTTTGTTCCGGTCTTGTGAAGTACTACCCATTGGAGGCTCTTCAGGAGCGTTACGTCGTTGTTGTTGCCAACTTGAAGCCAGTCAACATGCGTGGTGTCAAGTCCACCGCCATGGTGCTGTGTGGATCCGATGAGGCCCACGGCACTGTGGAGTTTGTTGAGCCACCAGCTGGTTCCAAGGCCGGTGACAAGGTGTTCTTTGAAGGTTACAACGCTGTTCCAGAGAAGCAGCTCAACCCTAAGAAGAAGATCTGGGAGACCGTCCAGCCAAGCTTCACCACTTTGGAGGACTTCTCTGTGGTGTACAAGCAGGAGGGCAAGCCAGACGCCAAGCTCACCAACGAGAAGGGCGAGTCCTTCAAGGTCAAGAGCATTGCCAACGCCTGTGTCCGTTAAGGTGGTTTGTCTCTGTATTGGGTCTTCAATCAAGCATATGTTTCATGATCATCGTAGTACGTATGTTGACTGTACGTACTGCCCGTGTAGAGTGGTGTTATTGCTCGTACCGCAGCGGGCAATTCCCGGGCTCGGACAGATAATTTAATCTCATCATCCACCATTTAGTACTTGGGTAATATTAGTTACAATGCTTTGAACTCACACCCTATTCATACCACAAATCAGTAATGAAGCTTCTCTCACACTCTATTGAAGTTGGCGGACAGGGCAAAGTCACACTGCGTGCTGAGGACAAAGAAGACCTCTTCACACTGTACAACATCATCCAGAAGGGCGACACCGTTGTTGTCACCACATCAAGAAACATCAAGAAGGGAAACAAGACTGAAAGAGTGGTGCTCAAACTCTCGCTTGCACTGGAATCAGTGGAATTCGAGCCTTCAGATGAGTCGATGCGTCTAAGAGGCCGTACCACAGAACCGTTGGAGGACGTCCCACTCGGTTCATGGCATTCTGCAGAGGTCACTTACAACTACCCATTCACCATTTACAAGGACGAATGGGACGAGAGATCCAAAGAACTGATCCACAAGGCGTGTGACATTGACGCCAAGGCAGAGATTGCAGCTGTGGTGCTACAAGAGGGTGTAGCCCATCTGTGTCTCATCACCGAGAACATGACTGTGTTGAAGGAGAAAGTGGAGAAGAGCGTACCGAAGAAGAGAAGAGGAGACTCGAGTGCACACGACAAGGCATTGGAGAAGTTTTACAACACAGTGGTGGACACTATGACTCGTAACTTGGACCTGGATAAGCTCAAGGCTGTGATTTTGGCGTCTCCAGGGTTCTATGCACAGGGGCTGTACGACAAGATCTTCGAGAAGGCCACCAAGGACGACAACAAGGTGGTGTTTGCCAACAAGGCCAAGTTCATCGTGACGCATTCATCCACCGGTTTCATCCAGGGACTCGACGAAGTGCTCAAGACAAGTGTCGTGCAGAAACAACTCGCAGACACCAAGTACGCCAAGGACGTGATGGCTCTAGAGGAGTTCTTCAAGTCGCTCAACGCCGATGACGGGAAGGCCTGGTACGGTAACAAAGAGTGCGAAAAGGCAATCGATATGGGAGCCGTGAAGAAGCTGCTTGTCTCGGATGCACTTTTCAGAGCAGACGACGTTCTCATCAGAAAGAAGTACGCGGAGTTGTGCGATACAGTGAAGGCCAGCGGTGGTGAGGTCTTCGTGTTCTCCTCCTTGCACGAGTCTGGACAGCAGCTGGACCAGATCACCGGTGTTGCTGTGCTGCTGAAGTATCCACTCTACGACCTAGACGAGAGTGACGAGGAAGAGGAAGAATGAGTGGAATGTGTAATAAATTCGCTGGCAGTCTATTAGCCGCCCGATGTAGGAGTGCGGGGGATAACAAGCCCTTTTCCCGCATTTTTGACAGGTGTTGAAGATTCCACCCAGAAGCAGCACACTGGAGGAAATCAAAACAACGGCGGAAGGGGACACCCAGACAGGAAATACACCAATCTTACAAAAAGACTATGGCAGACAGACATTGGACAAACAGACTCATATCGAGTGTCGCCGTCGTCTGTGTGGGGTCTCTCCAGTACGGATACCACATGTCAGAGCTGAACGGACCAACAGCTGTTCTCTCATGTCAATCACAGATCATCCCTCCAGGGATCGACTACAATGAAACGCTCTTTGGGTCTCTTGGAAGAGAGCAATGTATTCCCATGGATGACCAAGCGGTGGGTCTGGTCACAGCCATCTTCTCCATCGGGGGTCTGGTCAGTTCTCTCTACGCGGGTGCATTGGCTGATAAGTACGGAAGGAAGTCCACATTCTTGGTCAATGGTGCTATCTTCGTCATCGGATCGCTGCTGGAGACCATGGCCAACTCAGTGCTATCTCTCTCCATTGGAAGATTTATCTCTGGGTTTGCCGCTGGATGTACCATTGTTGTCACCCCGCTCATGATCAACGAGATCTCACCACATGGACTAAAGGGGTTCCTGGGATCCATGAACCAGGTGTCAATCAACATTGGTATCCTGCTCACTCAGTTACTCGCCATCAATTGGGCCAACTCTGTACAATGGAGATATCTACTTCTCGTTGGTGCAGTGCTGGGTGCTCTTAACTCTCTACTGATTTACCTCCTGGTGGATGAGTCTCCTAAATGGTTGGCAACCAATGGTAATCCTGCTAAGGCCCGCGAAGTGATGTTCAGACTCAGAGGTGACTACGCTCTAGTGGACCAAGAAATAGATGGTTATGGTGCTGATCAATTGGAGGCAGGTACCACTTCCGACATTGATCCATCGCTAACCATGGTTTCACTCAAACAGTACATCAGTGATCCATTGTACCACAAGTCTTTCATCGTCGTTACAGCCGTGCTTGCAGGTCAACAGCTATGTGGTATCAACTCAATTGTGTTCTATGGTGTTGGTACCATCAGAAAGATCCTTCCTGATTGGGCCGTATTGATCAACTGTGGTATATCGTTGGGTAACGCAGCCATCACCTTCCTTGCCGCACCACTGGTTGACAGCCATGGCCGTAAGCCATGCTTACTCGGTTCAGTATCAGTTATGGGTATCTCATCGGTGTTGATGTCCATCGGTATTGTGTACTCCATCTCTTGGGCCACAGTGATGGCCACGTTCACGTACGTTGCAGCATTTGCCATGGGTCTTGGTCCTATCCCATTCTTGTTGATCCCTGAGGTGACACAGACTGAGGCAAGAGGTGCTGCACAGAGTTACGGTACTTGTGTGAATTGGATCACAACGTTCTTGATTGGTTACTTGTTCCCCATTGTTGACAGTCTTGTTGGTGGATATGTCTACCTCATCTTTGCCATGGTGTGTGCTGCCTTTGTGGTGTTCATCAAGACAGGTTTGCCTGAAACCAAGGGCAAGAGAACATATGAGGAAGTATGGGCACTAAGGGTTGACTAAGACTAGTTGTTGTATAGACAATGCTGAAGTTAACCTTGCATCTCCAAAGAGTTTTGTACGAGGCTGCGGGGGAGTGTGAAGGTCGTAGCCCTCATGGAATTGTGTGATCACGTGATTTGACAGAGGGCGCCGTCCCAGTGTACATCTGGACACCGATTTAAGCGGTTCGCGCAGCATCAGAGAGTGCGATGAGCGTGTCGAACAACCCGCACCGATGCTTTGAAACTCCAACGCGCCACACCACACTAACTTGAACGCCCAAGGAGCGGTTCGCGAAACTGTGTGTCTGGCCTGCTCACTGCCCGCTCAGAGTTCCCACACCGTCACTGCACGGCGGTGGTGTGTGCGGGTTTGCAGTGCTGGTGGGTGGTGAAAAAAGTTCAACTCTTTTAACCCACTCACAAAGGGTACTGTGTACACATAGAGAAGGAAGATAGTCACCACAGTAGAACTCTCAAGATGCCTACCAGATTCACCAAGACCAGAAAGCACAGAGGTCACGTTTCCGGTACGTGAAGATTATACGCAAGAGGAAGAAGAGCATCGAACAACATGGGCAAAGATTTGGAGCAAGTTGGACACACGATGTGTATTACACGACGAGGATACGATGGACACACACATATATGACGATTGTATGGAGAGTCAAAGGGGATTACGATACACCTGAATTGAAGCAATAAGAGCTCAGAAAAGTGATGAGAAATAGCACATTTGAAGTCATTCTAATAAGTGTCAAAGTCACCAGTAAAGAGCCACACGAAGAACATGAACTATCTGATACAAGCATACAGAAGCACATGGAGTCTATTCATCAGGAAATGATTCACCAGAACACTTATGTCTCGGCCAGTTGTTAGAACCATGTCATTTTCATCTGCCATCTGTCATCCCATCGTACTGTGAAGTACTATCAACCTGTCCATCTATGTCCATCTCTGCCCTCTGGATCAGCTCGTTCTTTCCTAATCATATCTCAAAGCAAGTTACTAACTATTCATATAGCCGGTAAGGGTCGTGTCGGTAAGCACAGAAAGCACCCGGGTGGTAGAGGTATGGCCGGTGGTCAGCACCACCACAGAACTAACTTGGACAAGTACCACCCAGGTTACTTCGGTAAGGTCGGTCAGAGATACTTCCACAAGCAGCAGCTTCACTTCTGGAGACCAACTTTGAACTTGGACAAGCTTTGGACTTTGGTTCCAGAGGAGAAGAGAGACCAGTACTTGGCCTCTGCTTCTGCTTCTGCTGCCCCAGTCATTGACACCTTGGCTGCCGGTTACGGTAAGGTCCTCGGTAAGGGTCGTCTCCCACAGGTTCCAGTCATCGTCAAGGCCAGATTTGTTTCCAAGTTGGCTGAGGAGAAGATCAGAGCTGCCGGTGGTGTTGTTGAGTTGGTTGCCTAAGGGAATCATGAGTCTATTTTAAAAGAGAATTATAATTTAAAAAGGAGGAAATGGTTTCTGAATGGAAAATAATCTGTACAATTCATATGTTGTTTTCATGACTACTTTTTGGTGTAGATTGATCATTAATTAGGTACGTACTTTACGTTAGGCCTAGGTCGCTTGAAAGCCCGTCTTCCATCGATGACCAGAGCTCCATAACCATGCCGAACTCGGCCGAAATCAAAACAGAGCCAATTTTTTGTGCGCCCAAAAGAAAAACAAATAAGAGCAGCCGGATTGATCAGCCTCTGATAGCTTTTAACTTTGGGAGAATCCCTTCATTGTTGAACCTCCTCTTTCACCAAGTAAACCGATCTCTCGTATCGCTTTCCTACATTCCCGGTGTATGCTCAGATTCTTCAAGCCGGTTTTACGTTCATTCCCCCTTGTTGGATCTTCCTCATCTCTCAGCTTAAGATACATCCATCATCAACCCCAACTTCTACAAAGAACCACACCAGATTCAATTTCCCAAATGACCACCGAACAGACCTGGACAGTGGAATCCGCTATTCCAGACCATATCAAGGAGTTATTGGAAAGCGGACTCAGCTCATCTCCATCCAACTATGTGATGACTTTCCTCCAGATCGTCTCACTTTTGAAGACCCAGAAGAGAACCGGATGGTTAGACCACGGTGTTATGGACTGCGAATCCATTGCAGACCACATGTACAGAATGGCTGTGACCGCTATGCTGATTAAGGACAAGACTGTGGACACCAACCGTTGTGTGAAGATTGCCATTGTACACGACATCGCTGAGTCACTTGTTGGTGATATCACACCGTTCGATGTTGTGGGGAAAGACGAGAAGCACAGAAGAGAGTATGAGACCATCAAGTTCCTTTCTGAGTTGGTGAAGAAGTACGACGAGGAGCGTGGAGTTGAGATCTTGGAGTGTTGGTTGGATTACGAGGAGATCAGAACAAGAGAGGCAAGATACGTTAAGGACATTGATAAATTCGAGTTGTTGTTGCAGTGCTTCGAATACGAGAAGAAGTTTGCAGGCGAGAAGAGATTCGAGCAGTTCTGGGACGCTAGAAAAGCAATCAAGACAGAAGAAGTGACCGGATGGGCCGACGATCTTTGGGCCAAAAGATCAGCATTCTGGGAGGAGATTGAGAAGAAGCAAGGGGCATGAGTTCTATTCAACATATTCATCAGATATATATCATCATAACACCCACTATTTTATTGTACCACCCATAGATTGTCGTAACCAAAGAGCCATGGACCGATTGTGTGTCTGCCAACGATTGCCAATACTCCAATGATGAACTGCATGGAGAGGAGTGTCGTACATAGCTTGTCTTCTCTCATCGGACCAAACCATACCAATGTTAAGTTAATCAGTGTCCAGTTTGTAGAACTCAGTACTCTCTCAGTACCCTTATCATCTTTCCCAACTGTGATATCGAGGAGGTTGAGCTTGTAGAGGATATGCACCACAAACTCAACATGTTTCTTCAAGGGCTTCTCAAACACAGCTCTCGAAGGGTACATCAATCCGTCTTCTGCGTTGAACTTGGGCATTCTGTGACGTGGACATGGCACAAGGTTGAACAACTGTGGGATGGAATAGCAGAAGTTGAAGATCTGTGGGATGAAGAACAACAACAGTGTTTTTGAGAAATGGCCCTGGATTCCCACCACTGCGAATACCATACCAGCGAAGTAACAGTAGGTGTCACCGACAAACACTTGGGATGGGAACCAGTTGTACTTCAACAACGGCAAGGAGACACCAAGGAAGGGGATGAGCAAGGAAGCAGAGAACAAGTGTGAGTCGAACGCCTGTTTGGATCCAGCCATGAGATAACAAGCATCATTTAGTAGGAGGATGATTGTGAGCACCACACTCTGGCCAGTTTCCAACCCATTGACACCAGCGAGGATGTTGATTGAGTTTGGACAGAAGATCGCCACAGAGGCCATGTATGCGTAGTACAACCAGCCCAATTCGATCGTGGTGGCTCCATGGAAGTGCTGTTGTAACCAGGTAGGGATCAGTACGTGGGTAACACCAAAATCAACGTAATAGACCACTAGTAATGGGATGGCAGCGATTGCCGGTAGGAAGAACTTATGACGCCATCTCAAGTCGAAGAAGTCATCAGCCAGTCCCAAGAGTAAGATACTCTCGAGACACAAGACGGCACTGAGAAACCCTGCGAGCTTATCATGAGGGAACAGGGCATCACCTGTAATCTCCAATTGCAATCCTCCACCTCTTTCACCACCGCCTGCGGTTGACGTCACGAGGTATTTGAAGAACAAGAAGGGGATGAAGAAGAACATCACGAAGAGATAAGCTGTTCCTGAGATGGCTCCGATGGTCTCTGGTATCACCGGTTTGTCCACTTTGGAAAGATCTTTACCAAACAGACCCTTTGCGGTGAAATGTGGGGCCAACTTGGGGATGAGGTAGTTGGTGGAGACATACCCGTAGATGGCGAATCCGAGGGCCGCCTGTAGAGGTTGGAAGGCACCCCTGGCCGTGGCTACCAGAGAAGTGGCCAGTACTGTCTGTAGTACCACTGTGATTGACATTGCTGGTGGTCTGTGGGGTGGAGAATAAGCGAGTTTATAAGGGATGAGATGTGAACACGTTTATAGGGAGTGGGTCTTCGTTGACATTTTGAGGGCACTTCATCCGGACACCACCCGGCTATGAGACCTTCGCTCAGCAGTGCTACGTAACGCATGAAAAAGATAGGGGTATAATAAGAGGGAAGAGCAGTTAGGGATGGGGAGGGGACGGGGAAATTTCAGACTATAAAGAGGAATAAGGAAGAAACAAAGACATCTATATGTTAGTCATACCCTAATCACATCAGTTCTCACCAAAACTCCCAACTATTCCCCCAAGATATCAACTCTAACTATCCGATACGTCATACCAGATCAGCTCCGAGGGACGTTCAAGCGCGAAAAATGGCAGGAAAGATCGCGGCTTTCCCTTTCCAGCGCTGGACGATCAACACGCCAAAACCAAAATAGGAGACTTGAACGCGTTGATTGGTGTTGTTGTTGCTGTTGTTGTTGTTGAAATTGGATAGGGAAAGCCAGGAATCACTACATTCAAACAATAAACCCAGAGATGTCCCTCACAATCCCACAGATCGACCTCAGCGGGCTGTCCGTGGAGGACAAGAAGGAGAACGAGTTTGGTAGGCTCACGTCCGATGAGTACCGTTACACCACCAAGTCACGTAACGGAGTACCACTGCCTGACCCTATTGAGGACGACCCTCCAACGTACGTGTTGATCATCACGTACTTCAACTATCTCATCCTGATCATTGTGGGCCACATCAAGGACTTCTTCGGGATGCGTTTCAAACCTACCAAGTACCAAGACCTATTAGAGAGGGACGGTATGGCCCCATGGTACACCTCATTTGAATCATTTTACATCCGTCGTATGAAACAGAAGATCGACGACTGCTTTGCTAGACCAACAGCAGGTGTCCCAGGTAGACTCATCACTTGTATCGACAGAGACGCCCACGATTACAACCGTTACTTCACATTCCCAGGAACAACTTCGACGTGTCTGAATTTGTCATCTTACAACTATTTGGGATTCGCACAGTCAGAGGGTGTTTGCACAGACGAGTCACTCAAGGCCGTGGATGAGTACGGTGTTGGTGTTGGTGGACCAAGAAACACCATTGGAACCACAGATTTGCACAGAGAAACGGAACGCACCATTGCACGTTTTGTGGGCACAGACGACTCTATCTTGTTCTCCATGGGTTACGCCACCAATGCCTCGCTGTTTGCCTCACTGTTGGATAAGAAGTCCTTGATCATCTCTGACGAATTGAACCACACTTCGATCAGAACCGGTGTGAGACTCTCCGGTTGTTCTGTGAAGACATTCCCACATAACAACATGGAGGCATTGGAGAAGTTGCTTAGGGAACAGATTTCACAGGGACAACCAAGATCGCATCGTCCATGGAAGAAGATCATTATTGCTGTGGAAGGATTGTACTCCATGGAAGGTACGATGGTCAACTTGCCAAAGTTGTTGGAGTTGAAGAAGAAGTACAAGTTCTATCTGTTTGTCGATGAGGCACACTCCATCGGTGCCATTGGACCAAGAGGACGTGGTGTGTGTGACTATTTCGGAATTGATCCAAGGGAGATTGATATCCTGATGGGTACTTTGACCAAGTCGTTCGGAGCTGCTGGTGGTTACGTGTCTGGATCTCAGGAGTTGATTGACCGTTTGAGATTGGAGAACAACGGACAGAACTATGCGGAGTCGATCGCTGCCCCAGTGTTGGCCCAGATCTTGACATCCATGAAGGTGATTATGGGAGAAGTGAACCCAGGTGAAGGCCGTGAAAGACTTGATAGAATCGCCTTCAACTCCCGTTACTTGAGATTGGGTTTGCAGAGATTGGGATTCATCGTGTACGGCGTTGACGACTCTCCTGTGATCCCACTGTTGCTGTTTGCACCTGCCAAGATGCCAGCCTTCTCCAGAATGCTTTATAAGAGAAAGATTGCCGTTGTTGTTGTTGGATACCCGGCTACTCCGTTGACATCTTCGCGTGTACGTCTGTGTGTGTCCGCTTCATTGACTAAGGAGGACATCGACTACTTGCTGCGTCATCTGAGCGAAGTCGGCGACAAGTTGTTCCTCAAGTTCAGTTCTGGTATCGCTGGTGGTTCGTTGGACGGCAAGCCTCCTAGATGGAACATTGAGGACGTTCTAAGAGAGACACCAAAGGACTGCAAAGATCCGAAATTCTTTGTTGCGACCGCCTCTGACGCATTGGAGGAGAAGAAGTGAGCACTAAAATAACCTAATTGACCCCCTAATACACCACATTTAATCGTATTTAGTCGTATAATTATGGCTACTACGTACGTTATCATTGTGTGCCCCTACCGCGTTCCTCTCCTATACTCGCATCAGTAACAAGACTGTCTAACAAATTGAGTCCGCAGATCACAGTCGAATTAGTGGACAGAAAAACTCTTACACACACACAAGAGGAGGACAAGTGCCTCGTTGTACGATCACAGGGTGGATCTCTCATATCTCCGTACCCAACAGAATGGCTCCCGTACAGAGACTGCGGATCCAATTGGCCAGACTCACCCGCGGCCTGGAGAGACACACCGCATACCGGGTCGTAAGGGGACAACCACGTCTATGGGGGCTAGTGGTCCTCTGTTTGGTGCTGCTGATGCTTTCACAGACGTTGCCCGACGTGTACATCGACTCAGCTGCGGACTCGATGCAGAAGTTCGCTGTGAATACCACCGCTGGGTTTGCCGGGTTGACGGCGCCATTGGACACGCTGTATGACTACTTCGACTACGACTACGACGATGATGAGGCCCTACAAGACGAGACAGACACCACTAGTGGTGCTACTAAGTTTGTGTTCATCAACTCCAAGTATCCGACCCCGAAAGTGTACACTGAGATCATCGACAAGCACACACCGGAGAAGTTTGCCTCGCTTCCATTAGGGCAAAAGTGTTAGATCTACTTCGATGAGCTGTACAAGACAGACCCTGATTGGACAATCCACGAGCTCGAGGTTGGGATCCCTTACGACAACTACATCTTCGACACCAAGGACAGATACCTGGAGGACAGACTGAACGAGTTTAAGGACAAGTTGAAAGAAGAGGGCGTCACAGAAGAAGAGCAAGTCAACAAGATCGTGGAGGAGAGAAACAAGAAGTACGAGTGGACAGCACAGTACGAGAAGGCCAGACAAGAGTCAGTGGACTCCGAGACGAAGATGTCCCAGTGGATGACACATCTCAGAGTGTTCTCACAGTGCTATTTGGAAGACGAGAGTGTGGGGGACAAAGAGTGCCCGGAGCACGAGAAGAGACTGTTCAAGTTCCTCACCAGAAAGTTCCCCAAGTACGTCAGATGGACCAGAGAAGAGCTCCATGAACCTCCCCAAATCGACAAGTACCTGGCAGACCCAACTTACACCACACAGAACAGCAACCCCCACCAGGCCCCACAGTGCTTCACCAGGGAGTTGAAAGACGCATACAACGGGAAGGGGCTCGCCGTCACCGCTGCTGACAAGCACGTTGACGAGCTCTCCAGCTTGATCTTCGTCCTCAGAGCGATCAACAACAAGCTGCCGATCCAGATCATGCACAGAGGAGACCTGAGTGAAGAGTCACAGCAGAGACTCACACGTGTGGCGAGATCGATGGACTTGAAGATGGACGCTATTCCAAGCTATGAGAGATACGCTCAGCAGTACCTCGCAGACAAGAGGGATCTGGACGTGGAGAGCATCATGCCACCACAGGAGATCTGGTACGTCGACCTGTCCGATGCGGTGAACCCGGAGGACAAGAGATTTGTGACGTACGGTAACAAGCTGTTGACTTTGCTGTTCAGTTCCTTCGAAGACACTGTGATCCTTGATACCGACACAGTGCCGTTTGTGGACATTGACGAGTACATACTGCAGTCGGACGCGTATGAGAAACTGGGAGCATTCTTCTTCAAAGATCGCCAGTTGTACGACAAGATAACTGGACCAGAACTCACATACTTCCGCAAGCTTCTCCCTACCGCTTTAGACACAGCTTTCTTCCACATCCCAGCTCCTACAAACTTCACACTGGGGAACAGATTCTTCGGCGACCACTACAAACACGTTCAAGAGTCCGGCATGGTCTCCATCAACAAGAAGAGACACATCAGAGCCACCCTCACCATCAACATGTTGCAGATGTGGCACTCTACAACCACAAGAGTCCACGGAGACAAAGAGCTCTTCTGGCTCGGATTCTCCATCGCAGGTGATGAAGACTACTACCTGAACAAGTACGGTGTCGGTGCAGTGGGCAGTGTGAATCCGAACTCCAACAGACTGCTCGGTGACTCAGACGACTCCAGAAGGTCCAAGTTGAAGTCGACGATGGTGTGCACGACACACCCGGCACATCTCTCCGGTTTGGACGACCACACTCTGCTGTGGATGAACTCCGGTTTCATCACCTGTAAGCGTGAAGACGAGGCAGAGAACGACATCAAGATGGATCTTTACAAGAACATCTTCGGCTCTGCTGAGGAGTTGAAAGAGCAGTACGTTGGACCTCAGAAGATCAGAGCGGTGTTGGTCCCACCACCACAGGAACGTATCTTCAACAACGACTTGGGAGAACCGGCAGCTGGTTGGGAGGTGATGTTCGGTTGTGGTGGATACTTGTACTGTGCGTATGACAGTGTTGGTGGCAGTGACGATCCGTTCTACCACGGAACACTTGTGGAGTACGACGACGTGGAGCAGTTGCTGTTCGATTACCTCGGTGAAGTGTGGATCTACTACGATAAGATCATCCAGAACCAGTGAACAACATGCATGTGTACTATAGATATAGATATTGATTCATGCAATCGTACAGTCGATCAAGCCCAACCCGTACATGGCCTTTTCGACGTCCTTCTTCACTTTGGTCCAGTCCGTTCTCCTCGTGACAAACTCGTAGATCTCCTCTTGTTTGAAGATCCCGTTGAACTTGCTCAGGTCTCCGATGAGTTTACCCAACTCCTTGGAGTCCTCACTGGCAATCAAGTAGAGCTGTCCAATCTCTTTCAAACCGACAAACAAAGGGGTGATGTTCTTCTGTCTGAGTGTGTTGACGATGAAGTCGTAGTACAAGTTCAAGTCACTGATCAAGATAATGGCACCAGTAGTGGACACTTGTCTCTTCTTAATATTCTTCACGATGATTTGGAAGAACCGTTGACCAATTTCTTGCTGGAACACATCAATTACACCCTTCTCAGTTGTGCCGTTCAACAAGTTGATATGGTTCGACAACAACTGCACAGTCTTCTTCGCACACTTCGTAGGTCCAAATATATCCATGTTGTTTGGGTTCTGCTGTTGCTGTTTTGGGTTAAAGTCGTTGGGGAGCTGTAACGTGTTGAAGATGAACTCAATCTCATCCATCAACTTGTCAATACCTGTGTTGAGTCCATTACCAACAAACGTATCCAGCTTGGCCTCAAACCGTTTCTTTGCCTGATTGGCATTGTTTAAGAATTCATTGCGGTCAATCACATGCTTCTTCACCAACTCGTTCTCGTAGAAGATTTCGATCATCTGGTAAATCAAGTCACCGATGTTGATCAACTCTGTGAAGTTCACCAATGGTTCCACGGTGTTTAGAGTCTCCAATGTCTCCAAGGACTTGAACTCAGATGTGGGTTCGTACTTTTGTAAAATGGATATGGCATTCTCAAACCCAGGTGTGACATGGTGTTTCTCAATGATGCTTACCAGTTTGATGAATATGAGTTCAATTTCGTCGTTGATCTTCTTCTTGTCCAGTAGAGTGTTGTTGATGGTTTCCAAGATCGTGACAGTCTCCACTTTAGCCTTGGCCTGCGCAATGATCTGCGTACAAAGCTCAAAGTTGATGAAGTTCTTCAAGTTCTTCAAGTTCTTATTCACGAGCTCCAAGTTGAGTTTGAAGTTGATCTCGTTGGTGTTGTTGTTCGATTTGGAGAACATCTTGGTGAAACTGGACAAGAGCTCAAACTTGTTTGTCTTTACCTCGTCGGTGTTGTACTCACTCAAAATGGTCTTGTAGAGGTTATCCTTCTCAAGTTTCTCCTGTTCTTCGTGCTCGTTCTGGAAATGTTGGATCTCATGGATGGCTTCTTGTTCAAAGTTCAATATGGTGTCGTTCAAGTATCGTACAAGGAGTGGCTCAAAGTATAAGTTGATGAAGTTTGTAACCATCGTCTTGTAGTTGTCACCAGCGTTCAAAGAGGGCTCCAACCCAGGAACAAACACCATGAGAAGCTTGTGGTAAACATGCGGCACTATTTCAATGTTCTTATCACACTCTTTGGAAAGGAAGGAGATGATGTCCTTCTCGAGGATGTTCTCGATGTACATCAACATCACGGGGAGTTGCTATCCAAAACAGGCATCAATCACCTTGGATTTGTCATTGAAGAAAGTCACCATATCATCAACCACATTAGAGAGAGCATCGGTATCCAACAACCCACCAACATCCAGTATCGTGTTGGGGAAGAAATCTAGGGGAAACTTGTTCTCCTGCTTGAAGAAGTCCACAACCAGCTCTTCCTGATCCAAGATATTGAGCGTCTCAACAAGCAAACTCACAATTGAGTATTCTTCTTTATGGAAATTGTTCTCCAACTCATCGAACTTGGTCTTGGTGAATGTCTTGATCAGCTGTTGTACCTTGCCGGAGTTCTCGGTGTACGACTCCAAATCTTGGTCGTCCATGGTGATGAACTTTCGTAGATTGACGAGAATA
>JAKVQR010000286.1:1920-14215 GCA_030462915.1 Petasospora meyerae | reverse complement strand
AAGGCGGTTAATGCGTCTGGTTCGAGCAGGAGGTCATCTGTATATGTAGGATCGTATCGTATGAGCACCTTGTTGAGTCTTTGAGAGAAGTACTCAGTGTCGAGTGGTTTCAATGCCAAAGAGATGGCATCGTCAGCAAGTTCAAAGTTGAGGCGGTCCTGAATGCTCAAGTAGGAGCCGATTCGAGCCACAATTTCGGGCTCTTTGAGAAGTGATATCATTGAAGGGATGACCATCTCAGCTGAAATGGGACAATTAGATCAAAGAAATGGTTGCCGCTGTGTAATTGAACAGCAGGCATTGAAGACACATTTCAAGTTCGTGGGACTTCAGCTGATCTGTTTACCATTCAGAAGGATCACATCCGGACACCACGTGCAAAGTACTCTTCAAATACGGGCGGCTAACTTCAACTCCTAACTGGTAAACAAGCTTATTCAGATAAACCAACTGCTCAATCCCAATCTCTGCAGCATGAAACCGTTCCCTACAAATCACGAGGAGCTTATTCACGACGTCGCCTACGACTTCTACGGGAAACAGCTCGCCACTTGCTCTTCAGACCAGCACATCAAGGTGTTCGATCTCGATGCCACCACCAACCAATGGGTGCTGAACGACTCATGGAAAGCCCACGACTCCTCGATTGTGAAACTGAGTTGGGCCTCTCCGGAATTTGGCAAGATCATCGCATCTGTCTCATACGACAAGACTGTGAAATTGTGGGAAGAGGATTTGGATGAGCCTCATGGAAGCGGCCGTCGTTGGAAGAAGCTCACCACACTCTATGACGCCGCAGGACCACTGTACGATGTGGCGTTTGCTCCATCACACCTGGGACTCAGACTCGCAGCTATAGGCAACGATGGTGTTTTAAGGGTGTACGATGCTCTCGAGCCAGCAGATCTCAAGTCATGGACTCTGACATCGGAAGTCTCCATATTGAACGTGTCACCAGAGGCACATCTCCAATCCGACTATGCACTCGCCTGGTGTCCTTCCAGATTCTCACCGGAGAAGATTGTGGTGTGTGCGTTGGACCAGGGCTACATCTACCATAGAGACCCATCCTCGGGTAAGCTTGTGAAGGCAGCCACACTTCCTGAACATGGGGGACTCATCAGATCTGTTTCATGGGCCCCATCCATGGGGAGATACTACCAACTGATCGCTACTGGTTGTAAAGACGGGAAAGTACGCATCTTCAAGATCACAGAGCGTCTTTCGAAGAAGGTCACACAGAACGGGCTTGAAAGTGATATAATGGCACACGATAACAACACACCAAACGTCGAAGTGCAAGTGGAACTCGCTGGACAGTACGACGACCACCATGGAGAAGTGTGGTCTGTGTCGTGGAACTTGACAGGAACTATTTTGAGTAGTTCCGGAGACGATGGTAAAGTGAGACTGTGGAAGGCTTCTTACAACAACGAGTTCCAGTGTCTCTCAGTGATAAGCGCAGAACAGGGAGCCGAGAACTAATGATTAGACACATCTAATGTACATGTATTGTGTGTGTCGTCCTCTGTCTCCTTCATATATACATAGTCAAAGGGTGGGAAAACACTCTCCTTCACCCGTAGTCGAAGATCAGATTGAGCCAACAAATTAGAAACAACCGCCACACAACAAAACTCAAGGAGTGAAGTGGAATATGCAATAAATATCCTCCCTGATCAGGAGAAGTCGTTCTGTGAGAGGTTACGGGTCATAGCAGGCAGTGCCACTCTGATTCCGTCAATCTCTTTACTCATATGCACACAACAACCCAATCTCGAGGTCTCTGTCAACCCGAAAGCCAGATCCAACATATCGTTCTCATCGTCATCCGGCTCAGGGATCTCATCGTAGAAGTCTGGATCCACAATCACATGACAAGTCGAACATGCACACGATCCACCACATGCACCTTCCATGTCCAAGTTGTAATGCTGAGCGATGTCCAAGATCGAGTCGCCCTCTGCGACTTCATATGTGAGTTGTTCACCTTCTTTGGTGATGAATGTTATATGCAGTTCTTCACCTGGCTTAGGCTTGTGTATGTGTCCATGGCGGATAATAGATGTGTTGTGGAAATTTCTAATCAAGGCCATCTGATTGGAAGATGGCTTGAAGAAACGAGTGGGGGTCACTGTGCTGTGCCAGAGTGTCTTTTGCACTGGTCTGAGGGTATTCAGGACGGATCTGAACATGGTTGTATGTGTGTGTGGATATGTATGGTTTTCTCAAAGAATAGTGTGGAGTAACAAGAAGGAGATAAATGACTGGAAAGCCCTCTGATTTAAATGATGTATGGAACTTTTTCTGTATGGATAGTCATCGGCCGCTTCTCGGAGATCCCGGTGGAAGGGGTATTCCGAGGGTTTGTATCACGTGTATATGAACCGGAACTCAGCCTCTTCTTAAATGGTGCCAGCAGCCACAATCTGATTAGCAGATATCGGATTTTTTTTTCTAGACAAGTTGCACCCTTACTTTACCATACGAGACTCTCATTAACCACCCACATAAAGCCTTTAAAGATGTCGAGTCAGGGACTTCTTGATGGTGCAAACTCCGAGCTCTTCGCCACATACGAAACGGACTACCAAGTGGCTTACAACGAAGCCCAGTTGAAGCTCGAACAAATAAGCGGATTGGATGGTGGTATGTGTCTATTTTGTAATCCTTCTTTGGTGTTTGGCCAAGATACTAACTGATTGAATGAAGAGGCACGCCGTGATACTATGAAGTCCGTTGAGAAGGCCACTGATGAGTGTATTGAGATTGTAAGTTGAATATTTTTTCCCCCCTACATTTCCATGACATTCCCATATACTAACCCTGGTTTCCCCCTCCATACAGCTCGATCAACTTGCCATTGAAGTACAGAACATCCAGTCCGGAGCCAGATCTGCATACAACGCCAAGATCAGATCCTACCGTTCTGATGTGGACAAGTGCAAGAAACAACTCAAGAAGTTGATGGATGACGAGGACAGAAGACAACTCCTTGGATCTTCCAATTACAACAAGGACTCACAGAGATCGCAATTGTTACAGTCCAATGCCGCATTGGAGAGAACTTCTGAGAGATTGAGAGAAAGCTCACGGATCGCTTCGGAGACAGAACAGATCGGTGCCAACATCATGCTCGATTTGCGTTCCCAACGTGAACAGTTGTAGAACACAAGACAGACTTTGTTCGAGGCAGACGGATACGTTGACAGATCGATCCAGACACTCAAGTCCATGTCCAGAAGAGCCGCTGCCAACAAGATAATATCGTATGCCATCATCGGTGTGTTGATCATCTTGATTCTTCTCGTGTTGGCCAGCAAGTTCTGGTGAGTGTGAATATTGATAAGTGTATATTAGCGTGTGGGGTGGTAGAAATGCAGGAATGTAACAATGCAAACGAGTTTATCATGGTACTTCAATACCGTCTCTCCTCAGAGCAGCTTCTCTCAATGACCCTCCCCATCTGATAAGCACTAAGCACGCGCCGTAACCGAACAGCAGCACAAACGCAGCAATTGTGGAACTCCACCCAACGCCAATGTGCTCAATCTGTATAAGAGTAGTAGCGGATCCGATGGCACCTGCAATGAATCTGGTGAAGTAACTCGATGCGATACCGGCGCCTCCCAAGTGTGGAAGACAGTCCACACAGTAAGCGTTCAAGCTGGGGAAGCAGAAAGTCTGAGCGACTCCGTTGAAGAAAAGAGCCACGATGGGGAGAGCCATACCGCCAAACTTCTTCTCAATGGACCATCCGTAGATCGCCATCGTCACGGGAAGAACAATGAAGGGAACGTGCGTGGATCTGAGTCTGTCCTCGGGCACTCTCTTGCCCCTGATGACCATGTACTTCTTCACGTAGCGGTCTGCCCAGCGGCCACCAAAGAGAGAGCCAAAGATATAACCACACCCAGGAGCCAGGTAGAAGAGCGCACCTTCCACTGGTTTCGTCAGTCCAAAACGAGGATTCACAACGTTGGTGATGGGCGTCGTCATGCCGTACATGCTGTACAGAAGCGCCATACTCATCAACCCGCCCAGCACCAAGTTGGGGTATCTCAGCGACAGAACAACGGCGAACGGGTCGAACTTCACCCACACAAAGCGCTTCCCGGTCTCCTTCTGCTTCTGCTTGTACTTCAGATTCCTCGATGTCTCCTTGAGGAAGAAGAACGTCAGCAGGAAGTTGGAGCCGCCCATCGCCGCCATCACCCAGAAGATCACCCTCCAACTGGTGTATGTGGCGATCAACCCTCCAATACAGGGGGCAAACGCTGGACCCAACTGAGACCCCAACAGGGTCCACCCCATCGCATTTCCACGCTCCTGGGGGATGTAGATGTCTCCCACGATGCTTCCTCCCAACGAGAAGAACGCCGTACCGAACAGAGCAGTGATACAACGAACAACGAAGAACATCGCCAAGTTCTGTGACACCGCAGTGAGGATCGTCATCACGGTGAATCCTCCCAAACACACCAGGAACATCGAACGACGGCCATAGATGTCTCCCAAAGGTGCTGCGAGACACGGTGAGATCGACATCACAATCGTGTACATCGCCACAGAGAGATGGATCGTCACCACGTCGGTGTGGAAGTCTTCGGCCATCTGTTCAGAAGCTGGAAGGAAAGCCATTCCTGATGATGGGGATAGCAGCACTGCATATGCGATGATGAACACAAACAGGTTCTTCTTAGCAGGTGAGAACCGTTTATAAGGGTCTTCCTCGACTTCCTTCTCCCTACTATCTGGCTCATCTCCAAGCTCCTCTGCTGTGTCTTCTTCCGGGATGGGCACAGAGTCCTCGGTAGTCTCGAGCTTGTCACTTTTGAGCTGCTCTTCAGTGGTTATGGCTCTGGACATCGGACATGTGATGTTGATCTTTTATCTCAAATCTTTCTGTGAGTATGATAAGTAGAGCTGATCCATCTTGAAATTCAGGGTGCTCTTCTTGGCTTGTCTTGTCAGTGTGGAAAAATCTGTCATAACGAATTGGTTGCATATAGCGCTTCCATTACCGCTTTCGGATAAAGTGTAGATAACTCCGCAGTTTACCACTACACCATCATCACCATAAAAAACTTTCTCTATTGAGTTTAAGGATACACAAATCATCGCAGCGTTCAGTGGTGCGTCTCCAATTCGTCACTGGAGATATCGTCCATCTCATCGTCATCCTCACCACCAGTGGAGAACTTGGACATGGCACTTCTGATCTGCTCCAGCAACTGCTTATCGTCCTCATCATCCGTATCAAACGACTTGTTTGTGGAGACTCTTGACAACGCCGTAGCAGATGATGGAATTCTAGAAAGAACAGCACTCGAGCTCTTCGACTTTAAGTTCATAGTCAACAGATTACTCTCTTCTTCATCCAGCTCCAACATCTCAGCAGTAAGAGTGGCCAATGACTTTGAGGACTGACGTCTCTGCAAACGACCAGGGATAGGCGTGTTTGGGAACTTTGGGAAGTACGAAGAAGTTTCACCACTCTCGTCAAATGATAGAGGTGTCTTGGTCCCATTCCTAGACTTCATTGTCAATCCGGTATCCTGGATCAACTTTGCAACAAGTCCAGTCCAACCACACTGGTGTGAAGCACCCAGTCCACGACCAGTGTCTCCATCAAAGTACTCGTAAAATGGAATATAGTTCTCGAAGTGTTCATCCACAGAGGCCTTAGAGTCCTCTCCGTTACAGGGACGTTCACCAGAACTTTCATCCTGAGTAAAGATCTTGATCAAGCGATGCTGCAAGAACTCTGCGACTTGGGCCAAGTTCATCATGTTACCTGACCCGGTTGGACACTCCACTTTAAAGTTTGGACCATAGTAAAGGAAGAATCTTTGAAGGGATTCCACTAGAAGGAAGTTGGTAGGGAACCAGATCGGACCTCTCCAGTTCGAGTTACCACCGAACAATCCAGAGTCAGACTCACCAGAGATGTACGTGATAGAGTACTCCTGACCATTCACATACCAAGAGTAAGGGTGCTTCTCATGATACTTGGAGAGGGATCTCACACCGTAGTCCGATAAGAACTCAGATTCGTCGAGCATTCTCTTCAAGATAGCCTTCAATCTGTCCTCGTTCACCAATGCTAAGAGTAATCTCTCACCAACACCCTTGTTCTCCATACTGGCAATGTTTCTTGTAGCAACGGAACTGCGCTTCTCAATAAACCAGTTGAGTCTCTTCTTGAAACCTGGGAATCTCTCCAACAACTGAGGCTCCAAAGTCAGAGAGGCATACAATGGAATCAACCCGACAAGTGATCTGACAGGTAGTTGTTGGCGTGTGTTGTTACCATCCCACGCGATAGCATCGTAGTAGAACTGGTCTTCTTCGTTCCACAAAGACTCTTCAACGATTTCAACACCTTCACCATCCTCTCCGCCAGTGGTGAATGTCATGGCATCAGCAATGAGCAGGAAGTGTTCGAAGAACTTGGATGCAATGTCCTCATACACTGGTCTTTTCTTTGCCAACTCCAATGCAATGTTCAACATCTGCAGACAGAAGAAAGCCATCCAACCAGTAGAATCGGCCTGCTCGAGACGACCACCTGTAGGCAATGGCTCGGATCTGTTGAAGATACCAATGTTATCCAAACCGAGGAAACCACCTTCAAAGACGTTCTTACCATCTGAGTCCTTTCTGTTGACCCACCAGGTGAAGTTGAGAAGAAGCTTCTGGAACACTCTTTCCAAGAACTCATCATCAGTGCGTCCATACATCTTACGCTCCAACTTGTACACTCTGAAAGTAGCCCAGGCGTGAACAGGTGGGTTAACATCACTGAAGTTCCACTCATAAGCAGGAATCTGACCGTTTGGATGCATGTACCACTCTCTGGTGAGCAAATCCAATTGCTTCTTGGCGAAATCCGGATCAATCAAGGCAATTGGAATACAATGGAAAGCAGTATCCCAAGAGGCAAAGAAGTTATACTCAAACTTGTCAGGCAATGAGAGGACATCATCGATGTACATGTGTTTCCACTCTCTGTTTCTTCCATTTGCTCGGTTCTGCGGTGGTTTAGGTAGGATAGGATCCCCCTTGTACCAGTCCTCCTGGATGAAATGATAGAACTGTTTCGTCCAGAGCATGCCTGCGAATGCCTGACGTTGGATTTGACGGAGCTCTTCAGAGATTGGGAATGGTGTGATACGCCAATAAAAACGATCAGCCTCTTGTTCACGTCTGTGGAAGACTTGGTCAAAGCTCTCCTCGTCGATTGACAACTCCCCAGTACGCTTTGTGAACTTGTATCTCACAGTGACATAGTCGTGGGCAGGAACCCCACCGTCATCGTCGAAGGAGAACCATGCACAAGCTTTGGTTCCGGTATTCTCAGGATTAATGACATTGTCCTTCTCATCCACAATGTAGTCATGGAACGCATCTTTGCAGTACTCGACCTTGTTCTTCTAACCATAGAGCTTCATTGTATTGGTCTCGTTCTCTGTGAAGAGCAACTGTGGCTCAATGTCAGGGTGGTTCTCGGTGATACCTGGGGATGGAGCAAAGACAATGTTACGTGGTTCTCCAAACTTCTTGTGGGACATCTCAATGACGTTTTCAGCAGCTTCACTGGATTTCAAGTTTGGTTTGTAGTCCGTATGACCCCACGACCAGGTGTTTCTGAAATAGATTTGCGGCAAGAGATGAAGCGGTGCCGGCTTATCTCCTCTGTTGTAAGCGGTAATTCGGAAGCACAACTCCTCATCATCTTCCTTAGCCATCTCGAACACAACGTCAAAGTACTCATTGTTATCAAAGACTCCGGTATCAGTCAATTCGTACTCTCTCTCTTCTCTCGATCTGGATGCGTTTTCCTTCACGAGATCGTCGTATGGGAATCTGCCGTGCGGGTACTTATAGACATACTTCATGTAAGAGTGCGTTGGCGTGTTGTCAACGTAGAAGTAAACCTCTTTGACATCTTCACCATGGTTTCCCTGCGGTCCAGTGAGACCGAAGGCCTTCTCCTTCAAGATGTGATCGTTTTCGTTCCACATAGCCAAGGAGAAACATAGCAACTGGTGGTTATCAGAAACACCGGCAAGTCCATCTTCACCCCATCTGTAGGCCCTTGAGCGGGAATCGTCGAAAGTGAAGGACTCCCAAGCGTTTCCGTCATGTGAATAGTCTTCTCTAACAACACCCCACTGTCTTTCAGAGAGGTAAGGCCCCCAACGACGCCAGTACTTGCTCTTGGCCCGTTCCTCTTGAAGACGCTTCTCCTCAGCGGTGAGACCGGCCAAGCGGGCGGTAGACTGTGTTCTTCTCACCATTGACTCTGCTAGCTGATTGAGGTACTTGAGATCGAGGTTTTCTGTAGACAAAGATGGGGAAATTTCTGGTTGAATTGCTTTGAAAGTGGGTGGTTGTAAAGTGGGAGAAAGTTGAAACACGGCGGCTAAATCGCAACCCCATTAAGTGAGCACTGAGCAGCACATACATGTGCGACTCTGGGGAAAATTTGAATCAGCACCTGTCAACTACTAGGGGAGGTCGCAATCAACCACCAACGAGATGTGCCGATACGGAAAATCGATATCAAGCGAGCTGTTGGAAAAAGTTCAATAAATCATCAATTCATAAAATATACATAAGACACATTTCTGTATGTGTGTGCTTAATGGTTGTCATTTTTAGTTTGTCCATGGTTCAAGCGGTCTTCTTGAGCTCCATCTCGGCTCTTCTCTGACCGATGGAGTCCTTCATCACGGCAACTCTCATGGTGGCCAACACGTTGTGAGCTGCGTTGGCATGCAAATAGACACCACCGTTGAAAGCCTTGGTGGCATCCTTACCCAAAGATGCTCTGAGCAATGGTTCACCACCTGGGTGCTCTGAGATGTAACCGGACACGTCATGAACAATACCATTGATGATAACAAGACCCTGGCCTTCTTTACATTTCTGCAGGAACTCGGCCTTATCCCAGACAGGAAGCTGAGAGAGTGGCTTACCCCAGTCGAGCTTACGTCTCATAGCATCGAGCTTCTTCTGCTGCTGTTGAACAAGACCTTGCTCAATGGCGTTTTGGGAGAAAGTCTTCAAGTTGTAAGCCAAACCGATCTTGGAAGAGATCCAGATGAGGGCCTTGGTTGGGTCAAACTGATACCACTTGATGGCGTTTCTGTAATCGGATGGGAACTCGTGGTGGAAGTTGTGGTATCCTTCACCGAATGTGACCAAGGCGGTGATCCAGTGATCTCTTGGAGTTCTTCTATCGTCGAATGGCTGAACACCGATCCAGTGGGCCAAAGAGTTGACACAGAAAGTAGCCTGCTGAATGGAGAAGGCTCTCAAGATACCAGCATAGACAAAACCACCCTTGTAGTCGTTGAAGAAGTAACCACAGATTAACATTGGGTAGATGTAGGACATGAAGAGCATGATGGCCAAGTAGTGCTTGTGCTGAACACGGACAATCCAGTCGTCAATCAAGTCAGCAATGTCAGCACGTGCTTTGTACTTAGGGTTTGGCTTGACAAGCATCCAACCCAAGTGAGAGTACCAGAAACCCTTTCTGGCATCATATGGATCTCTGTTGGTATCTGTGTATCTGTGGTGGATTCTGTGAGAGTGACCCCACCATTTGATGGAACCCTCGACAGCAGCGGCACCAAAAAGAGCATAGAAGATTCTCAATGGCCAACGGGCATCGTATGCCTTGTGAGACCAGAGTCTGTGGTAACCACCAGTGATGGAAATACCGGAACAAGAGTAGTGGAAGATGGCGAATGCAGCGGTCTTCCAGTGGAGTGGAGTGCTGAGGGATAGGTAGAAGCCAAAGAGAGGGATACCAATAACGAGGACCATGTTCAACCAGTTGATGTGTTGGTGCCAGTTCTACAAAGTCCAAGGTTGCTCTGAGATATGTTTCTTCTTAGCCCACTTGGCCTTCTCCTCGGCGTCCTTCTCCAAGATATCAGCCACTCCAGCAGCTTCGTCAAAGTGTGTACCTGTCATCTCCTTGGAGCCCATCAGACTTCCAAGTCCATTGACGATACGCTTCACCTTCTTGTTGGTACCAGCAGCGATGATGTTGGCCTGGAGCACATCGACTGTTTCGAGCTGAGGCTCCTCCTTAGCGGGATTGGCGTTGACGTTGACGTTGGCGGCGTCTATAGCGGTGCTCATAATGGGACAAAACTTGAAGTTGTAGCAAAGCACAGAGCCATCGTATCAAGATACGCAACCATCAATTATACCGCCCATGGTAGAGGGGGATCTACCTGCGATTTTATACATTCTGACATCTTCGGGTGTCAACCTGGAAAAGCCTTGCATAGTGGAGCCCAACAAAAAAATCCGTTGGTAGGCGCCACACCAGCAGGATGGGGTGACATGTGAGCACTGCTCGAGATTGGCTCGCTAAGAGTGGCAATTATTTGGATTGTGATACAGCCTAGGAATTGCTGGTATCTCCAGCAAGCCAATGATGTTGGGTGTGTGTCCGTTGTTTATATGGTTGTGACGTCTTCTTGTGCGAGCGCTTCCCATCGTATCGGCTTTCAAATGCCGGCGTTTGTACGTGGATTCTGGAATCTGTGCCGGTTGATCCCCTGAACCTCTCCTAGTAAATGACACGCAGCCAACTAAACGACGCTGAAATCTGGTGACCACTGACACTGATATCGCACGACAGTTTTATCAGATATGGTACCTGCTGATATAACCCCTCACAATCGTTGGGCCTTTGGAGATACAAGATCATCTACCAAACGATCTGATCTTTATCTAGAGGTCCGGATCAGCCTGTACTTTTCCATGAGCTTCTACTCATGAATGCGCTTTCATTAAGACCAGCTCGGCTACTCGCAACATGTACGCAGAGGACGTAGTAATTTGAGAATTCTGACTTCTCATGATATCGTCCATCGTGTTTCCTGTTTCAAATAAAATGGTCTTCATTAGGGGTTTGAGCAACCTGAAGACTAGTGAAAGCTGAAAATTCACTGGAGCTAGCCTAGGAATCGTTGCCATGACAACAAACCTACGATCGCGCTCTTTGAAAGGTAAACAAAAAATTGAACCTAGAGACTAGACAAGCAGTAATTCGTATGGAGGCCTTGTTTATCAATAGCATATCACTTTCTTGATAGTTTCCAGTGCCTATTGTCAGTGTCATACCGCCAGACTACCATATCTAACCTCAAACTGCTACTTATAAGCACCTCCGATTGCTCAAGAAGTCCGCGCATTCCCCAAACATCCTCATCCCTTTCAAACACTTCCCTGGCAACCCTGAAACACGCCCGCATCGAGAAGTCAAAACAAAGAGATCGGAAGACCTTCCACCTCTTGAGAATGATCCCTTTACCCAAAGAGAACTCCACAACGATGCTCCCTCCACTGCATAACTCGCCGCCCATCAAACAGAGGAAGGCACTCAGTGAGGCGACGTCTGCCATCAACAGATCACCGCACTACTCATCTTCATCGAAGGCGGCACTAGCATCAACAAGTGACAAGATGCCCGAGCCCAACACCATCAAAACATCGGTGAAGCCAGTAATCGAAAGTGGTAACACCAATCTGCCCTTCCCAACATAGCTGAAGTTCACCAACAGGAGAGCGTCCATGGCGGCAACTCCATCATCATCGAAAGCATCATCAGCATCAACAGCGGCATATTCCAACACGAGAAACACTGCCACCTATTCCCATTTGCAGAGAATATCAGATGCCTCCAAGCTGAACACATCATCTAGAATAGCACAACCTTCCTTCACAAAGACCAACTCCCGCCAGAAACACAGCACATCATTCAGTGTGTTGCAGGACGCTGAAGCCATGAGGAAGCACCAGAACAACAGGGAGGCCCACCTGAAGTGCATATCTGTGCAAAAGGACAAGCTCCGAGAACTCAATAGAAAGATGGAGGAAGCAAAGGGAGAGAAAGAGAGTCTTGAGTCATCGAAGGAGAAGATGTCGAGGTCCATCAGTGAGTACAAATCTCAAATCAGTACAACCGAAGCAGAACTGATCAACATCGAGAAAACTCTTCATCGGGCGAACCAGTCAGCTATCAGTGAGAGACAGCATCTGGAGAAGATGAACTTGTTACAGATATAGGCCCTCTAGCATGAGTTGATGGTTGAGTTCAACAAACTGGAGAAGGGGCTCCGTCAGATTGTTGATCATGCCGAGTGCTACGATGATGGTGTTGGTAAAGACGAGATTGCACAGATGGAGACACAACTGAAAGAACTCAATGGCAAATTGCAAAGCGTACGATCCCAGAACCAAACAGTGTACGATTAGGAGCAGG
>JAKVQR010000285.1:0-29710 GCA_030462915.1 Petasospora meyerae | reverse complement strand
TCATCGAAGCAACAAGAAGGCTACCGTACGCTACGCTGGCCCATCCATGACAACTGATTCACAGAGCTGTCTCGCTACTCTTTGAATCTTCACTAGCATCGTCATTGTCAACAGTCAACAAGATCTGCTAGTACCACTCTCATCCTTGAAAAAAAACTTAAGGTCTTTGACAACACTTGACCACCGCAGTTTTGCATCAGGAGAGGGGTCGACACACTTTGGTGGAGGGAAATACAAAGGTTACAATGATCCCGATTTCTTCAACCAGTCTGGAATCTTCCACTAAACAGGAACATTCCATCCACTTAGGTTGGGGGGAGACTGTATCCCATACAACCTATTGGTTTGGGACACACACTGACAATCCTTTACAACCAAGTTGGTACGAACACTTTCATAGTCACTGACAGACAATCTTGATGGTTAATCATTGACATAACCACTCAGAAGACTACATATAAAAGGGACTGACACTTCTTTTATTTGCTACCTTTCCCCTCAACACTGACAGTTGTATATAGAAAAAAAGACACTCTTTAATCAACATCTACGTTACTATTATCTTAAGTGTCGAGATACCCTATAGTAACCCTCATATTACGTGCCTTACTTATTGATCACTCAATTACTAAGAAAGGTACGTACAGGTAAGACGAGAGGAAGAGATGAGAGGGACACATCACTATGCATATGTGGTGCGTCAATGTTTACACTTCGTAGCAACATCTGTAGATCTCTTCCCTCTACTGTCTACAACCAGCCACAACTGGCCAATGGGAGGCGGGAGAAAATCGAGAATTAGCCACAGTTCGGACGTAAGCCACAGTTCACCGAGGAAACAGACTCACAACTTCTAGGCGATCATGATTCACATCTCCAACTTCTGGACTTTGAGGATATACAGATGTTGACAATTTAGGGCATAACGTATTAACAATCCCACACAGCCGTATGACTACTGTACAGTCCCACCCTTCTACGGCTCCAAAGAACACCCAAACTACTCCAAACCCTCGCAGAACGAAGAGGTCTCGTAATGGTTGCTTCAGCTGTAAGAAGCTCAAGATCAAATGTGACGAAGTGCATCCAACGTGCGAGTACTGTCTTCATACAGGAAGAATCTGCATATACCCTACAGTATAGCAGCAGAAGTTGAAGCCCCGCACAGATAGTGGTTCCTCCACTGTTTCAGACATCACTAGCAGATCAACTTCAACATCATCAATCGCTTCCACTTCTTCACAGTCCTCGACTTCTTCAACAACACCGAGTAAGAAGAAGGAACAGACGTTTGGAATGCAAATCATCAACTCACTGTCCAACCCCACTGTTCTCACACTCAACTCCATGCAGAACCAGATGAACATCACACGTTTTGAGCAGAAGTTGTTGAAGTTCTATCTCGACTTCAGTGGGTTCTTCTTCACAGCAAACAAAAGCACAGATACCAAAAGAGTGTTTGAAGTGAACGCCCCTGAGTTGTGGAAGCAATCACCGCTCATACGAAGTGCCATCTATGCAGTCTCGACTATGTATCTCTGGAGATTCTACCAACTCAACAGCATCTCCAAAGTATATCTATCAGGTGATCAATACCTGGTCTTGAACACAAACAACGACCCAGCTGCACAGTCTTTGGCACAAATCACCGACGGTTACATCCAAGAAACTCTCTCACTACTACAGATTGATCTCTCACGCATCGACTACCTTGAAAGCGTACACGACGTTGGTTCCGTGATGTTGGCTAACGTGATTCTCTTCACTGTCATATCGGTACACCCTATATCCCCAACGCTATTGATGCAGACACAAGGGTCGTCTAACTACCTCGCAGATATCATCCAGATCTCCTCTGGTATAGTCAATGTCGCACAGCATCGGTCTGAGTTGATCAGAGAATCGGTGTATGACAGACTTCTTTACAGAGATGAGTTGATGATCAAACCGACGTCTCTTGATGGAGCACAGTCACCATTCCCCTTCATCGCGCATCTACGAGAATACCTTCTTCTGAATGTCAACCAGGATGATTCCCTATACCACATCTATTCACACATCATCGATGAGTTTGAAGGAGCAGCTTTCAGAGCTTACAAATTCGGTTATGTGATCCCCATCCTTCGAGGTGTCTTGGGATTCTCCACCCACTCCACATACATTGATCTGTTGAGGTTCAAGTCTCGTATTGCCATGAAGATCATGTTTTATTACTGTTGTGTGGTATCCGTTTGTGGTATCAAGATGTTCAAAGAAGCTTCGTTGTGGGATTCATACGTGGAGGAGTTTAAACAGTGGAGCATGATCACTTACAATGGGCATTTTGAAGAACCATTTGACTCACTCATGTATCAAACTGTACAGAGAAGAATTGCTGATACGAAAAACAAACGTGGGAAGAGCTTCTTGGACACAGATTGTCTCGTTCTCATTGGTACTGGGAAGCCCCTGCATAGTTCTCCAATGTGACGATAGGGGGCATCGCGCTTGCACTCGCATATACACTATGATTAATCAATTCTTTCGTATCATCACCAATAATGGAGCCTTCGGAGCAGAATTGGGTGCATTCTATTCTGCAAATACACGAGAATCCAATACAGTGCCTATATCTATCAAAAAACTAAGAATCCAAGTGGCAAAAAAGAAACGAAACGGAGCACTCATGCTGGGGGTCGAACCCAGAATCTTCTGATTAGAAGTCAGACGCGTTGCCATTACGCCACACGAGCTCGGTTTGTTGTCGGTTGGAAATTACTGTTTGCCCGACTCGGTTAATCAAAAACTGCCTTGAATTTATAATTATCAAAAAATTGGCCTTTATTTAAAGTAATTGATCTATTAAAGCATTGAATTATCTTCACCGGTGTTACTTATGTGTTATTACATGACTATGATATACACAAACATAAAATTTAAGCCAAGTTCTGCAACTCCTCAATCATCAGCAGCATCACTCTCTTCGAATCTTCCAAATCAGGACTCTCTTCTCTCCAGTAATCAAAGATCCTCACTGCATTCTCCATATAATGGATCACCTTGGCCTTATTGGTGAACTTTTCTCCGAATCTCAGGTAGAATCCATGAATCATGATACCACCAACAAACACATTTCTTGCATAGAACCAAGACCCAAAATGACGATGGGTCGCCAGGGGAACGTTGATCATATCAGTAGTCTCAACACACTCTTTCAAAACTTGGTCGATGAATGGATTGTCATAATCAGCAACAGTGTCATGAATGATCAAGTAAGACAGCGGACGATACAACAAGATCTTAAAAGCGATCATACGGGTCTTCAGGAAATTGATCACTTCTGCCACAGTAGGACCCAATGACCCTGATATAAGTGACACACCTGATGAGCTATCAGATATAGGGGATGTGACTTCTTCTTGTTGCTGTTGGGTTGTCATCTTAGGTTGCGAGGAACTGTTTGAAGTGTTTGAAGCACCCACAGATTGTGCTGATTTCATGACAAAGCCATGTGGTTGTAACTCATTGACTCCATCGTGAACGATTGGTTCCAAATGCGACTGGATATTCTTCTCAATCTTGTTCATCGTTTCCAAGTACTCACGGATCTTCTCGGTCACTGTGGCAATGTCATATTTGCTCCAGTCAAGTGTATAGTTATCCTCGATGAACTCACCTGTAGGGATTGTTTCGTTGTTGGCTGTTGCCAATGGGACGTAGAACTCGTTTAGGAACCTGTTCTCCAGTTTCCGTAACACAATCTCTGTGAGGTAGAAGAACCAACCTGCTTCATCCTCTACGCTCATTGTGCCATCGAACGGTGGGGTAGGGTAGATAGATGGGAATTGATAGTTCACAATACCACTTGATGGGATACTTGGAGACAGTTCGACTCTGAGTTCTGATTCATACTTGACACAAGAATGGAACACACGTTCGAGCACTCTATGTTGAGCCTCTGTGAAACTCTTGCCAGATGCTTTGTAGGACTCCAAAATGGTCATGACTGACGTTGATGCCTTGAATATGCTATCCCATGCCTAGAGAGGGGACATGTTGTAGTTCCAGAACATAGCCTGAAGGATATCCAATTGGACGTTTCCAAGATCAAAGTCTTGGATCTTGGTCCTTGGTATAGCGTTGACGATGGTGGCCATGGTGTGTAACATGTAGGCACGCTGGACGTTATCTTGTTTCTCGTGTGTAGAGTTTCTGTAGTCTGCTAGGTTTCTTAGACTCAGTGGTTTGGCCATGCATCCCATTGCAAACACCTCAATCACCACTGGCAACGATAGATACTTAGCTGGAAGCTCACTCTTGAATAGACAGAAAGTTGGATCCGCACGAGCCACGTTCTTGATGTAATTCACAGTTTGTGTCAAGAGTTCCAGATCGATGAAGGGATCCTTGATTGTCACACAACGAATGAACGATTTGGTGTATCTGTCGATGTTGACCAGCACATCGTAGTTCAACGCCTCCATCTCCTCCTTCGATAGCATGCCGAACTTGGGCATTCTGTTGCCTGCATTTGCTGCCAGTATGGTGTTGATAGGTCTCACGTTGTACTTGTCTTCAAAAATAGGCCATTTGAGAATCCCTTCTCCCTTAGCAAACCAATTGCAACTGGACCAGCGTGGAGGGGCCAACTTGCCATTCACACCAGCCATGGCGGCAAGGATCTCTGCGTCTCTCTCCTTTTGCAAGTTTCTGTAAGAACACATAATACCACTCTTAGCACAAGCACCACATGTGGGTTTAGCCTGGTCGCACTTGACTTTCTTCAAACGACATGTCTCGCAAGTGGTGGAGGTTTTCTTCTTCAGTGCCGGCGGCTAAGCAACGGCAATGGAACGACGCTTTCTCTTTTGTGTTGCAGGTTTTGAGCGCTACTGTTGAACCACTGGATGCTGTTGATGCTGTTTTTGCTGACGCATGTGTGAGTTTTGGAAGATAGACTCGGCATGGGTTCCCAAAGAATGATTAGCCGCCATGGGTTGTGGACCTGGATAAAAGGAGACTCCCAGATTGGGTTGCTATAGTTGACTGCCTGGTGTGATGGATGACTGGGTGTGTGTCATTGGTAACTGTTGAGCTGGTTGGAGAGTGGATGAATGCATCCGATTTTGGGATAGCTGTTGTAGAGGCTGCTGCTGTTGCTGTTGTTGTTGCATTGACGGCTGCTGGAAGTGCTGATTAGCCTGAGGTCCTGTCCATTGCTAGTTACCGCTTGACTGTGTCTGTGGATGGTGATGGAGTGGGAATTGTCCGGAATTAGAGCTGATTGCTCCCTGTGGCATTTGGCTGGGGTGCTGTTGGGTGAACTGGTCGCCTGGAAGCAGTGCTTGCGAATTGGGGTCTTCCTCCAGAGGATCAAACGGGTTCTTGAAGTTGAAATCACTCATATTGCGCTTGAGATTGGGAGTATGATGAGCGAGTGTGGGTGTTCTGCTAGCAAGTCGGATGATGGTGCCGATGTTTCCGCTTGTATTATGGTAAGCCTCTTCCCAGTTTTATGGCTTGCGAAGGAATAACAGACGGGTGGTTAAGTCTACAAAAAGGTGAAGTCGTGATACCAGAAGGCTTCCCAGCTCTCAGTTCCGACGCCGCTCAACGAAAAAACAGTGCAGTAACCAGTTACTAGTCCTCGCGCTAGGGAGTGCATGGCCAGGAGTCAGGTCCCACAAGTTATCTCAACGGCTGCTCAGATAGAGTCTCAGACAATAGATAACTCTCGGCAAACGCAACAGCTTATCATTTACTATTTAATTGGGTCGTATTTACCCAATCAATGGATCTCATTTAAATATATATATCTACCGAGTGCGCTGTTATACTACTCTTGTCTGTGGTCTACGGAGAAGGTACATGCAAAGCGGAGCCCAGCTTGGGCAACCTCAGGGGCACACATCGTACTAAATGGGCGTGATTTTGGGTTTTAAATACCACAATTTGTTCAGCTAGGACAAAGAGATGTCTGGTCATACCCTACATGTTATACTCCATGACTTTTGAAGTCCAAGGTACCATCTTCTCAACATGTCAAGTCAAATACTAGGTGGCATATGTGTACGTCAACGGTCCGACTCCATCTGCTGCAGTGGAACCATAGGTGTACAGTTATATAGCGCATAATCAAGAATTAGATCGACGTAAGACGGCTGACTCCAAAGCGAATGCTAAGCAGAAGCTGGTACTACCTACTACCTCATCAACAATCACTTCATTGTTGAGATTCATGAGTGCTGCTCTTCATCAACCAATATAGAGATTCCCCACAACTTCACGTTTTAGCGGCTTTTACATGTCTAGCTGTCTAGCCGTTGTCAACTTTTCGACCCGCATAACTTCCAGCTTTTCTGCAAGCTTGAAGCTGCCCTATTTTTTTTTCTTTTTTGTTTGCTTCTCCGCGAACTCGTTTGGTGGAGGTTTACAATTCGGATCATGAATGATGGAAGAAGAACAACTGAAGTCATACCACTGTTGTCTTGTTAGTCCGGCCTCTGTGAAGAGAACTCAGGTACATATGGAACGAAGATGGAGCAACATACACCAGAGAAAGTCAAACGAGGGCATCAATTCGGGAAGATGAGTCCGCTACGAGAGCGGCTCACAAACACTCCTCCACCTCCAGGATCACCACAATCTATTGATTCCCCAATGTTACAAGTCAAGTATAAGGACTACGAGAGTGCTCTTGAAGCTATATCCTAGTTGGAAAATGAACTTGCAGAATTTCAATAGTCAAGTTATGAGCTTGAGAAGGAACTTGAAAGAGAACTACTAGACTTGGAAGAGAACAATGAGGAGTTGAAGACGAAGAACCATCAGCTGTCAAAAGAGCTAAGAGACCTCCAACGATCACGATTTGAATGGGAAAGAGAGGCACAACGGGATAAGGAGATACTTCAGGGTAGAATAAAGTCACTGGAGGAGGAGTTGGCTTCCAAGGCCGCAAAGCTTGTCAACATTGAGATCCTGAACGACAACATTGAACAGAACGAACGGAATTTGGCTGTCTCGTATAGGGAGCTGGACGAACAACATACCATGGCACAGGAGAAGATTGCCATATTGGAGAGCGAGGTTAGTGAAATCAAAGATCAACTGTTCCGTGAGCAACTCAACCATCAAAACACCAAAAATGAACTTGAAGACCTACAGCTGAAGTACGATGAGCTCCTCAACAAGCAGAACACATCGCCATCATCACAGCTTCTGTCAACATCGGCTCCATTGAACCCACCATCTTTGACCCGCACACAATCAAGATCCTCAACCATCTCGAGGTCGAACTCGTTGAGACAGCTACACAGTATCATTGGACAAACAAAGGAAATGGAGACCAAGATCGACAACATCAAGCTGTCTTTGAAGAAGAACTCCAACCTCAAGATCCACAGAATCAAGTCCGCTACAACCACGGGAGTGACAAGCACCACAATCACAACATCCACGCCAGCTGCTCTATCGACACCAAGCAAACCACGCAAAAGCATCCCGCCATCGCCGTCTTCATTCCGGCTCAGCTCCTTATCAGGCGTCCATCTGAACACGCTCGATGTGATTGAAGGGTCCCCTAACAACAAAACACCGGCTAAGGCGGCGGCAGTGGCGGCCACTCTCGCCAGTACGGAAAAGGAGAAACCGCACAAGGTACGATTGTTCTTCTCCAGTAGATCCTGATTGATTGATTAATTAATGATTGTTTATGAGATGCCGTCCGACGAGGTCACGTGTAGCCGCTGTAGACGTTGCAAGTTCGCGCAAACGTCGTCATCTGGTGGTTCTCTCATGTTTTGGCGGGTGGTGGTGCTGCAGCTGGTGATGCGCCAAAAGGAAGCACCCTACTATTTAATCAGACAACCACCGCTTTCCCGGCGCTACGAACAAGCTCGCTCAGTCAGCGCTTAAACCAAAACAACAAACCGCTATCAAATCTATCAATCAAGATGACCGCTGATGTGCCGCTCGTCAATGGCACGTCATTCTACACTCTAAGGGCCTCTTCCCCGGCGCTTCTCACCAAAGCCGCTGACTTCTACGAGTCCGTTGTGGGCTTCACAGCCGCCCAGAAGTCCAGCGACAGAGTGCTTCTCCATTCTGGCCAGGAATTCCCGGAGGCATCTTCCTCTTTGGAGATCCTGGTCGACACTGGCTTCAACCAGCAGGACGTCTCGTTGCTTATCCAGAACAAAGATGCCGCCGACTGGCGCTCACTAAGATCAACCATTGTGTTCAAGACCGACTCCATCGAGGCGCTAGCTCGCAACTTCCAAGAGTATGAAGGTTTGCAATGGAAGGCATTCCCTTCTGAACTCGCTCCAGTTGAGGTATACGTCGTTGACCCATTGGGATACCTTATCGGATTTACCGCCCTCAAGCATGCCCTCTCCACAGTTGCACCACCTGTCAAATCCCTATCACCAGCTCCGGCTACCACGGATTCCGGTGCCTCCACAACACCATTCACCTCTAACTCCACCACACAGCAGCGTAATATTGCCGTGATGACTTCCGGTGGTGATGCTCCAGGTATGAACGCATGTGTCAGAGCCGTTGTGAGAGCCGCCATCTACAGAGGTTGCAAGGCCTTTGCCATCTATGAAGGTTACGAAGGTTTGGTCAAAGGTGGCGAGAAATACATCAAGGAGATGGACTGGCAATCCGTTCGTGGATGGCTCAGTGAAGGTGGTACAAACATCGGTACTGCTCGTTGTCAGGAGTTCAGAGAGAGAGCTGGTCGTCTCAAAGGTGCTAAACATCTTATCGATGCCGGTATCGATGCATTGATTGTGTGTGGTGGTGATGGTTCCCTCACAGGTGCCGATATGTTCAGGTCTGAATGGCCATCTTTAATCAAAGAGTTGCTTGATGCCGGTGAGATCACGAAGGAGCAGTTCGACAGACATCAACATCTCAACATCTGTGGTACCGTTGGTTCCATCGATAACGACATGGCTACAACAGACTCCACCATTGGTGCTTACTCTTCTTTGGACAGAATTTGCCAGGCTATCGACTACATTGATGCCACTGCCAACTCCCACTCTCGTGCATTCGTCATTGAAGTTATGGGTAGACACTGTGGTTGGTTGGCGCTCATGGCTGGTATCGCAACAAGTGCTGACTACATCTTCATCCCAGAGAAACCAGCTTCCTCCAAGGAATGGGAAGACCAGATGTGTGATATCGTCTCCAAGCATAGATCAAGAGGTAAGCGTAAAACTATTGTCATTGTTGCTGAAGGTGCTATTGCCGCTGACTTGGCCCCAATCACTTCTAAGGATGTGTTGAAGGTGTTGGTGGACAGACTGGGTCTTGACACCAGAATCACCACCCTTGGTCACGTTCAGAGAGGTGGTACTGCTGTTGCATTTGACCGTGTTCTCGCTACTATGCAGGGTGTTGAGGCCGTTAAGGCTGTCTTGGAGTCGACCCCAGAGACGCCATCCCCTATGATTGGTATTGTGGAGAACAAGGTCTGCCGCAGACCGCTCGTCGAAGCAGTCAAGCTCACAAAGCAAGTTGCAGCTGCCATTGCTGAAAAGGACTTTAAGAAGGCCATCTCCCTTCGTGACTCTGAATTCGTGGAGCATCTCAACAACTTCATGGCCATCAACTCTGCTGACCACAACGAGCCAGTTTTGCCAAAGGAGAAGAGACTCAAGATCGCTATCATCAACGTTGGTGCCCCAGCAGGAGGTATGAACAGTGCAGTGTACGCCATGGCCACTTACTGTATGTCTCAAGGTCACACACCATACGCCATCCACAACGGTTTCCCAGGTTTGGCAAGACACGAATCCGTGAGATCTATCAACTGGCTGGACATTGAAGGCTGGACCTCCAGAGGTGGTTCTGAACTCGGAACTAACCGTACTACTCCTGAAGAGGCTGATATCGGTATGGTTGCCTACATGTTCCAGAAGTATCAGTTCGATGGTTTAGTTATCGTCGGTGGTTTCGAAGCTTTCGTCTCTCTACACCAATTGGAACAGGCTAGATCCGAGTACGCAGCTTTCAGAATCCCAATGGTCTTGGTTCCAGCTACCATCTCCAACAACGTTCCAGGTTCCGAATACTCACTCGGTTCCGACACATGTTTGAACTCATTGATGGAGTACTGTGACATTGTCAAGCAGAGTGCCTCCTCTACAAGAGGACGTACATTTGTGGTGGAGGTCCAAGGTGGTAACTCTGGCTACATCGCTACACTGGCACACATGTGCTGTGGTGCCATGGCATCTTATGTTCCAGAAGAGGGTATCTCTCTTGAGCAGCTTGACGTTGATATTCAGGCCTTGAAACAGTCCTTCGCCATTGCACCTGGTCAATCCAAATCTGGTAAGCTGGTGTTGAAGTCTGAGAATGCCTCAAAGGTACTCAGCGCTGATGTTCTTGCCAAGATCTTTACCGAGGAATCTGGTGGAATGTTCGATGCTAAGACTGCTGTTCCCGGTCACGTACAACAAGGTTCCGTTCCATCACCAATTGACCGTACAAGAGCCACAAGACTCGCTGTCAAAGCAGTACAGTTCATTGAGGAGAAACAGGACATCATCAAGAAGGTTCAGTATGATGACAAGTTTGACTTGGCCAACACGGAAGTCAGCGAAACCGCCGCTGTTCTTGGTGTTAAGAGATCACACATGAGATTCACAGGTATCCGTCAGCTATATGACTTCGAGACCAACGTGGCTAAGAGAATGCCAAAGGTTATCCACTGGCAACCTACTCGTGATGTTGCAGATGCCCTGGTTGGAAGAATCAAAGTCGCTGCACAGAAGTGATCGAGATACCAATTGGTAACTACTGACTTCATTAGGCACTTGTATATAGTCAATCGTTGATGTTAATCATTCAATCTTCAAAGTTCATATCAATTGAAGATCATGCTTTTATAGTTTTTACTTGCAGTGTAATCCATGGCTGACTTCGACAACGATTGATTTGCAAGTATTCTTAAGCACGCGGACGCCATATTGAATAAGAAAAAAAAAAAAAAAAAACACTAGTCTCGTCGTATAGCTATTGTCAATTTCAACAAAAATATATCTTCGATGATCCCGCGATCCTATTAAATAATTAAAATATGTTGTAAATTCCAGATATTTTGTATCTATAGGACTTCTTGACTTTTATATAGTTGCATACCCTGCAATAGTTATCGATGGGACCAGCTAGACCGAGCATAGGGATAGTTGACTAGCCAGGCCAGTGGTGTCTTGATGCTCCATAATGATTTGATTAGTTACTGATGCTTTACGGATGTATTGAGTTCCAAAGTGCTAAAAAAATTGGACGAGTCCGGAGTCGAACCGGAGACCTTTCGCATGCTAAGCGAACGCGCTACCAACTACGCCACACGCCCTTCGATATTTTTTGAGTTTTTGCTGTTCGTATAACGGGGTGGTGCGAAAGAAGGTCAATCACGTGACACAAAGATTTCAAATACGATGATTTATCTTATTACGGACTTGTGAAGCAACAAATCAATGAATATACAATCAAATACTGCTATTTACTATAAATAATGATCAAAGGGAGAGTTCTGATATTCCGGGGATGCCATTGACCTCCCCGAAGTTCATGGAAGTTGGAGGCCCCATGTTCTTCTTCAAGTTCCGTCTTCTCTTGTTCACGAATGTCAACCCACTGATGTCCTCATTTGCAGTTTGTTCATCGTCTTGGTGTACCAGATCATCGTTACCGAGATATAGAACTTTCATGATGTTTCCAAAGGCAACCACAATGGATTTATGACCAAAGCGTGCAATCTGACCAACACTGTTAACAAGCAAACCGTCGTTGTTTCCCGCATCTGGCAAATCGTAGATGTCAACTTTTCCATGTGCACTCATAGTCCAGCCTTCCCATAGGTTATGAAGCTTTGGTGTGGCATCATCCTTAGCATAGGGCTGTCTGGATTGATGTCTTCTTCTTAAGGTGGTTTGTTGAGTGATGGACTCTTGAATCTGTTCATCAGACTTACGCTTGATACCCATAATTTGGTTCTTATCAGTGACACACCATCCGTCAACGCCAGAGAGTTCATGTTGATGCTCGATGACTTGGTTGAAACCCACACATCTAATTTCTCTTGGGTCTCTTTCCACTCTGAGACAGATACTGGTCTTGGCCTTGTGATCAACTGTGAAGGTGTGCATGGCAACGGTCTTGGTCTCAGCGACAGTGTACACCACAGAGAAAGAAGCAATGGAAGCAGATCCACAGAAGCGACAATGTGTTGGCTGGTCGTGGAACACTCTGAAACTGCCCTTCTTGAAGTTACGGATCTCAAATCTCTTGATCAGGATACCGGTTTGTACGTCAATGAGCTCAGCAAAGCAATCGGTAGTTCTGACAATGAAACCAACAAACGGCACAATGGCAATGGTAGACTTCTCAAAGTCAAGTGGATGTGAAATACTGCTGGTGCGCTGTAAAGCCAATGGGTCAGCAGCCGTAGTAGAAGCCTGAGTATTGAACATGTTGGCCTGAACAACAACACTTCTCGTTCTCCATTTGTTGTTCACAGCTGTAGAGACCAGGATACCACCTTCCTCAGTACAGGAAACCAGACGGTCGTTGACTCTTGGGGTGAGAAGTTTGGCACAAGAGACCAATGGCTTCTGCGAGATAACCTCTTTCTTCATAGTGCCATCCTGGCATGAAATAGTGACAACTTCACCAGTACGCAACACAATCACGAGGTCTTCTAGATCGTTACCACAATCGTTGTTGCTGGAGAAGGCAAGGGAGGCACCAAGGCGTGGTGAGGCAATGGATCTCATACTGTTTCTTCTTGAGCTGGGAGCTGAAGTTCTGGATTGTTGCAAGAGTTGGTTTGCTCCTTTTCTCTGTAGGAAGGCAGGTACAGTTTGATGTCTGAAGAAGGCTTCGAGAGGTACTGTGTTGCTCAACTCAGGAATCTCAACTCTCCATGCCCATGTCATTGAAAGACGAGACCAGCACTGGATCACACCATTCTTGGAGAAGAGAGAGATGTAGTTGCCATGATCACCGAGGACAACATTGGTAATTGGCCACAGGTTTGAGCGTATTGGAAGTTGTGTCGGTACCGGCATTGGTTGTGCAATTGGCGACCATACGAGAACTTTGTGATCCAAACCCACAGACACCACGAAATGTGATTTTGACGTGGTGATCTTGATGACGTCCAAGAAGTGACCACCACTCAGAACCTTGGATTGAAATGAGTGTTCCTTCTCAACGAGTTTCTTCACCGGCTTTTCATCTTCATCGGTGCCCAAGTTTGCTGTAAAGTACTTGAGAGCAATGACGGAGATAGACAAGATGAATGTCAGCAGGGCAAAGAACTCAAGGATGTAGTAGGTGTCGAACTTGTAAGCAGTATTAAGCGAGAACTCTGATGGCAAGTCACCAGTCAACTCACCCTCATATGCGACAGTTGGACGTAGAACCTTGATGAACACCTCAGCCGTTGACCTGAACTTCTCTGATTTGAGCAAAGATGAAATCTCACCACGGAACAAACGCTTATCAAGGACATGTCCTGCATCGTGAGAAGTCACCACCTCACCTAAAGGTTTTTGACCAAGGAAAGGTAGACCCAAACTGCTACCCATCCATCTGATGTTTGTACCGATGAGGAAGAGAATGGCCACGATGGAGCCTGTCATGTTGGTAGAGATTGGCAATGTGATGCTGTCCATGTATCTAAGAATCTTTCTGGAACGAGAACAGTTTCCTTTCTCATTGTCAATGGGTACCAAGTCATCCAAGGATTCAACATCTGCGCTGAAGAACAGTCTTTCCCATGTTTTCTTCTCTTTGTTGGCAGATAGTAGGTCTTTCAGTTCGAGACGATGGACATCAATACTGAGCACCGAGACGAAGAATGTGAGGTAGAGTAAATGATCAATCACGAGAGCAAAAGCGGCAAAGATGCAGAACAACTGGGAGCTCGGTACCACGTAGCGATATAACGTGGAGAGGATCAAGAGATCAGCCACCACCACTAGAGTAGAGGTGATTCCACATTCTTCCATAGTCTTGACGATACGATAAGACACAGCCATCTCGCCTGGTGTTTTGGATATCGTTGAGAGCAATCTGAACATGTTTTCGATCCCCACCACCACAACAACAAACGGTAAGAACTGTAATGGGATTTCAAAGAAGTCCGTACCTTGGAAGAAGTACGTTGTGAGTGTAGCGGCTGAGAGGATAGAGAGGGACATCTGGACAAAGAAAGCTAACAGAAGACCTGTCTTTGATGTCACTGTCGTGAGATTGGACAAAGAGATGAAGAAGTACAGTGCCATGATAATATACGACCCAACAAGCATCAATGTATCGAGGTAGGTCATCCTCGTCAGCGTCAGAATGTAGTTCTGCACTTCGGGTTGGGACTCATTCATCGTGAGGGAGAAGGAGACACTGGTTGTATTCTACAACTTTTGCACGTTCTGATCCCATAGTGCACCATAGTTTGTTCTGCTTCCTCCTTGGACGTACAGAAGCATTATTCTGATTGCCTTGGCGGACTTGACAACTCCATTGACTTTAACTGCACCGGAGATGAGTCCCGTGTGAGAGATTCCTGTACCGGACTGTGGAGAGGTGATACGCTTGTTGATGGTACGTATTGGGGTCTTGTCTGCGTAGAGCTTGTCGATGCTGTTGTCCCAGAACTATAGCGGTGAATGAACAAACACGGAGTGAGAGGAGTCGTTCAATGGGATCCCATCGAGTAGTACATCTTGTACCGCAAAGACATCGGCAAGGAAGGACTTGTCGAGGGCACCGGGTGTGACGTCAAAGTAGTTATCTTTGCCACTGCTAGCAGGAAGAAGCCACAACTGCCTCAGAACAATCTCGGGAGCGGCAACGATGGGCGGCAAGGAAGAGCTGGCGGCTAGACCCACCGTGTGAAGGTCCGTCACATACGAGCAATCAAAGGGCTCTGGCGTGGCGTAGAGTGCGTACAGTGAGGGGTACGACACTATGAAGGCAATCGACACGGGCCATATGATGAATTGTGTTCTGTTCTTGGTGATTTTCTGAGCCAGAAGAGCGTATGCCGGTCGTAGTCGTGAGATGTAGTTCTTGTACAAATAGCCGACCAGCACTTGCAAAAGCGAGCCAACGAACCGTACGAACTCCAACATCGCGTATCTGTGTGGTTATGGGTGAGAGTGAAGCTTGAATAGAGCGAGTCCCCGGTCTTTGCCGCCCGCAGCTGGTGAATTGGTGCTTGTAAATTGACAACAACAATCGTGCTTTCTCTTTCCCTTCACTTAAAAGTTTGGGCGGTTAAGAGCGAAATTGTTGATGATCGCTGATACTGGCCTTCGACGGACATCCACACACCACGGATACTAACGCGGGTCAAACCGCGGAGGATGGGGGGGCCACCTCAAATACCTTCTACGGTATTCTATGGGCATTTGTATGCAATTGAGATGGGATATGGTCAATGTTGGGCTATTAAGTGTTTTCCTGTATGGCCACTGGTTTGTTGGTAATTCACATAGGGTATACCAATTGGGCCAATGCACAATGAGACGTGAGATCATCAGAACTACACTTGCATAGCCCATTGGCGGCGTTCATGACACAATCCGAGATGTATCAAATTATAGATGTTCATGTATTCAGCATTCCAATGTATCACTTGTGTCCCAGAGAGGCAATGTTGAGCGAGTTCATCTGTGTCAACAACTCAGCAATCTTGTCATCCAAAATACCCTGTGAGTAGGCGTCTCTGTCCTCCTGGTTGAGATAGTTCTGTATCTGTGCAAGTCTCATGTACCCTTCTGTACAGAATCTCATCTGAATTTTGACCAATGCCTCGAATGATGGGTCGAAGTATGGCACTCTGAGAGAAATCAATTGTGGAAGCTCCTCTTTCAGCTGGTCATTCAACTGATCAAACACCTCTTTGGCAAGTTGCAACTCCTTCTCAGCTCTTGGAAGCTTTGCAGCGTCTTTAGCTGGCTTATCGACAAGTCTACGGACTTTGGCCTTTGCACCTTCGTAGTCGATCTTCTTGTGTGCTCTCTTCTTGATGGCTTCATCAATCTCGTTGAAGTACTGGCAGAACGTGGTGATAGGCGTGAGGACGGTTTCTCTGAATGGACCGTCGAGCTGTTTCACGGTTTCTTGGTCGAACTCTTGGACACATTGGAGGTAGTAGTTACCCACAGATGCACTGCCTCCCATACTCTTGGAGTCGTCATAGAGTGAGGAGATGACTTCTGCAATACGGACTTGTGATTGTGTCATGGCTCTGAGGGAGTCGAGGTATCCCTTTGCCTCTTTCTCGAGGTCCTTGCCGGCCTTGGATAGTCTGAAGAGAGTGTATTAGTGGGTCTGTCAAGCGTAATGAGAATGACACATGCCATTCGTAGGGGAGTATCGGAGAAACTTACGTTTTGTAACGACGCTCTTCGATATCATAGTCTTTGTCCGACATACGGTCTGTGTTCTTCACCAGAGCCTATCATGAAACTAGCGTTAGTAATGAACCCAATGATGGAAAGGCATGGGTCCTGTCAAGTGTCAAACACCCGTTGGCTCCGGTCAGTCTGCCACCATCAAGAGAGGACAGACAGAGAACATACCTGTGTACCGGCTCTGGAAACAGCCTTCTTGAAACCTGTCCAGGACATTGTAGATGTGGTTTGGTGTCTAGTTGGTGTCTCTCCAAGCGGCTTCACTCCTCTTCAATTGTGCTCTTGTGGGTTTCCGTTGTTTTGTAAGTTGCCGAGGGACGGGAAGGCAGTTGGTGGAGAGAGAGAGAGAAGCGCGAAAATCAGCCACGGGCTTAGTCAGGAAATGGTAAGGGACACACAGATAGCTTCACACGTTTCATCGATGTTTCGACTTTCCCTTAAGCACTCTAACATTGGTTATCGGAGGATTGTTATCTTCCAGATATTACTGGTGTGGGACGCTGACATATGTTCGCGGTGACCGGAGTACCCAATCTTCACCCTCGGAGGTGATGTTGAAACGCTACTGGATTCCTCTTGCCCAAGCTGTCCACATGCTTGTGATCCCTGGTGTTCCCTTCGATTCCTGTTCTGCCGCGTGGTGCTGCTCATTTAAAGGACAGAGTTAAGAAAGGGTGACTTCGCCACTATCACTGCATCCTGCTTCCCCATCCCGTGTTGGTTTGATCGTCTCAGCAAGGATCCCTATTGGAATGCTGGTCCTCATCTTTTCCCCTTCCACAACTATCAACAAGGAGAAGACGCTACCGACACCAGATTCCATTCTTCCACTGCCACCCACCCAATGAACTCCGCCAACAGCTTCTTCAACGTCCACCTTTGGAGCCCCAGCAGCTTCCCCACACTGGTCAACCGCCCCATTGAGAAGCACATCGACAACAACGCTCAGCAATCTTGACAACCACAAGGCCATGAGATCGACTCACAACGCGGTTCGTCCTCTAGTGATGATTCCTTGACCCCTCCTCGCCCACGAGGAACTTCATCTACACTGCCAACCTCATCCCTTCTGGTTTGGAGGAGAGCTCGTCGGTCCGTATCTTCATCTCCCCCGCGCTGAACAAGTGGCTCCAGAGAGCCCCCACCTCTCCTCTTCGCTAAACACCACCACCACCACCACCACCATAGACACTGTGTTGATCCTGCTTCGGAGACTCTTGACGCTGGCACTTTGGAAGTCTGATCATCTTCTGCTCGCTTCCTGATCTATGTAGTAGATTCAGATCTCTTGACTTCTTCAGATGTCATGACGTACCACTTCCCCTTCCACTTCCACTTCCACTTCCACTTCGACCTTTACTATGAGATTGATAGCAAAGACTTTGGATTTATTAGCTAAGTAAACAATCTATATAGCATATTTTAAGGAGCTGTTGGTCACTCTTGGGACAAATATCTCACCATGACCTCATCTTCTATACCATCTTCACCCAACTGGTGGTCGGCAATCCACTCCTCAAATGGTCTATCCTCAAGATCCTCGACTTCCAACCAAGTAAAGTCAATCTGCGAACAGATCGCTTCTCTGGTCAACATTATATTGGCGATGACATTGAAGCGGTGATTGGACTTGTCATGCAACATCAAGTAAGTACTTCTCAAATGGTTGGCTAACTTCCCAGCGGTTAACTTGCGTGTGTGGTATGTGGAGGTGTTTCTGAGATCAGCTAAAGCCTTACCCACTGGGGTGTCAGCCTTGGTGGCGGCTGTTTCTGTGACGTGTAAAATCGTTCCTAGACCGACATCCAAGTCGTTGAGTGCCTTGATGATTCCCTCAATCTGAGCCTAGGAGACTCTATAATCAGCTTCGTAGGCTTTAAACTTTCCTCCTAACTCAATAGGTGAGTTGACCATGATTGTTGTCTGTGGCGGTAACAGAGAGTTCGGTGAAAGCTGTGATTAACGTTTTCAAAAAGAAGGGGGGGGGGGGGAGTCTCCGTGTTTATATAGTAATCACAATGGCGAATGATTGATTAGCCGCCACTCAGAAGAGTAAACAAACAAGGGGGGTGAAAGTTTAAAACGTAAATTACATGAAACCAAGCGGGGTTACTAGCCGCCAACTGGTTGAGTGAGTTGAATGCTGCTGAGATCAGAGATCAAAGATCCAGAGAGCTACATAAAAATATGCTAAATTGATAGTACAGTACAAATGATAAAATAATGTATCTGGCATTTCCCTTCGATGCTCACTGCCCGTGGTTCTATTCTTCTGAAGAGAGCTCAATGCTGTCATCCACATGAAGATCATAATCTCAATCTCAGCTTTCATAGAAGAAGACATCGCCGTATTGGGAACCGGGAAGTAATATGAAGGGATTGGTTTGGACCGCCTTTTCCGCTCCCCCTCCCAGAACAATCGAGTAGACCCTGACCTATAAGGCAGACGGTTTGTCAAGGGAGTTTCTCCACCTCTCAGTACGCGGATTAAAATCGTCATCCGGGTCATACCATTCAGGACAAAACGCCTCCGAAGCCATCACATGGATAACTGCAACGGACATGACCAGCTTGTCTCTTCTCACCGATTCGTCAGTCAGAGCTCTATGGTCGTGTGTGATGTGCATTCTGAGGTTTGTTACATGTGCGAATCTGAACTTGTTCATATGGATGTCAGATATCCCGCTCACCAACACGTGTGAGAAGTGTAGGATACATACCATCTCGAACTGCAACATACTGTAATCAGAGAGCGCGGGATCTTGCAGTTCATGAGTTGTTGGCTTCTGGAAATACCATTCCTGGTTCCCCTGGAGGGATCTAGTGTTGCTGAACTCGAACGTTGTGGCGACTCTTGCGTTGTTGAGTCGGGTGAACTAAGTGTGGTTCTCAATGACATCCCATGATAACATCTTATTGGCGTCTTTTTCTTCGTCGTCCTGATCGATACTCACCAGTTCAACTAACGGAACCTCGTGTGCATAGTGGATTACCCAGTTGGTCAGTTTGGGGCAATCCAAGTTGCTTATAAGCGGTCTTGTTGTAAGCTTAACAGTGTAGATGATGGAGAGGTCTTGTAGATTCGGGAACTTCAAGTCTTCCAACACTGCGATATTCTCCAGTCTTAGAGCTTGAACTTCATTTATATCAATATCCTTCAACTCTTCCAATGATTTGATTGTCTTACAAGGCTTTTCGATGATCTGAGGTGCTTTCTCTTCAAAGAAGTCCATCATCAATCTTGGAAATCCTGATTCAGGGAAACTTGTAGGGTATCCAATGTGCCATTTACAATTTGAGTGTTTATCCAACAGCTCGACGACATTGTGGTAATTCTCATGGTCATCAAATGCATCACATCTGATGAAGATGAATGTCAATGGATCCAGTCTCTATGCATACAACGTCTGAGGGTTGAGAGGTATCCCATTTTTGATCTACTTATTGAGATCCTTCAGGTACTTCAGACTCTCACTGTATCCAATCTCAATAATCTTTATGGAGAAGTGCTTTCTTTCAAAACAATATATATCACTCTCCTGAATTTGTGAGAAAGAATGGAACTTGTCGGTGAACTCGTTTGACAAAAACACTCTCTTCACACCATCTAAATTAGGAAAGAACAGCGGTGGTAACCTGTGATCTGTAATCAGCTATGTCTTGGATTGGAGCTCAGGAAATCCCTGGAGCAAGTTCCAGATGGAATAGCTGTCCATGTGCTCTAAGATCATACTAAGTATCTCCCATGGTAGACAGCTAAGTATAGTTTGTGGGCTCTGGTGGTGTTGTTTGTAGGTCATTCTGGATCTGTGATATAACTTTTGGGTTCTTAGGTCAGTTGGTAGTTAGATATTTGAAAGTTTGTATTGAATCTGAGGGATCTCGTTGTTTTTATGTCGAATATGCTAGACAGAAAACTGGGATCTTAAGATCTCGGCTGTAACCTCTCCTTCACCGCTTAGAAAACATAGGTAACTCCGCTTATGTCCGAGAACAAATCACGGGCAAACTACACGTCACCACACAGTCATGCAGAGGTTATATAGAGAGGCGATTGACCTGAAACCATCAAACCATTTCAGACTAAGCATTTTCTTGTATAGTCTATGAGATGTCAAAAGTCAAATGTCAACATCAACGGGTATCAAGAGTGTGATCGTCTATCCATATCTAGTCTATTAAAGCGCCTATCATGCAACCTTGTTCCTTTTTCAACCTCCATTAGATCTGATACACATGTATCTCATCTTAATATCTATAAACGTATTCACCATGGCATAGTCTCACCGGATGGCATGTGGAACTTACCAGATCCTTCGACATCCACAGTCTCAATCAACTTGATAAGATCGCTTGCACTCTGCTCTGGGGTAACAATCAAAGACTTGAAGAACTCAGCCACTTTCTCATCTTTCAAAGACTGAGCAGCGTCATTACCCATATCAGTAGCCACTGTTCCCGGGTGTGCGGCAAAGATAGTGAATCCATCACCTTTCAACTCCCAAGAGAGCAACTTGGTGAAATGGTTCAAAGCGGCCTTGGACATACCGTAAGCAGAGGAGGAAAACTCAACGAAGGAGTTAATGAAATTGGACACCCGTGGAGACAAACATGATGGTTCTGGTCTATCTCTTCATCAAGTATGGGTACAACTAACTTCTGGGTGATCAACACTGGACCGAGGGAGTTGGTGATGAAGTGTTCCATCCAGACGGATCTCTCAACTTGGAGGGATGGGTTCATGATCTCGGACTTGGCAATACCGGCGTTGGAGATGAAGTAGTCAATACCATCTGCGGCGATTTCCTTCAATTGTGCGTCGTCCAATTCGTTGATAGATTTCTCGGAGGAGACGTCAAGGGTGAGGATCTTGATGTTACCAGTGGATTCGGCGAGTTCTGGAAGCATCACGAGCGGTACCCAGGATGACGTTGTTTGGGTTGGCAGCAAGCTTCTTGGTGAGCTCAAATCCGATACCTCTGTTGGCACCGGTGATGAAGTAGACTTTGTTGCTGGAAGAAGACATGCTGGGCGCTGGGCGTTGAGAATTAGCGTTGTAGTTGATAGTAATGTAGCGTGTGGGAAGATCCATCTTTCTTCTCTTTAGTCAGTACATAAGATATCGGATACTGACCGCCATCAACCATTTGTCATGATTTAGTGGTAAACGATAGTCTACAGTGCACTAAACCCTGATTACAAAGGGTGCGCACCCCGCAGCCCGTAAAATGCGTTTAAAGCAGAGGCAACGTAGATGGTATCTCACTCTTTGAAGTGAACCGATTAGTCAGTCGAGAGCTTATTAATCACACCCACTGATTGTCCCATCTGGTGTTGTTGCTGATAAGTTTGTGGATGTCAAAGATGACTCATACCAACAAAGAAACGAGTACGAAGAGTATGAGTATGGGTTGTACGATGCCGATGCTGCTGATGGATTGCCAGTGGGGTTGACTCTTGCTGGTAGAAGATACACCGAAGAAGAAGCTCTTCAGGCCTCCAAGGTGATCGCCAAAGCTTTGGGTGTTTGATTACATCTTTTCATTTCATATCAATTATTTCCAACTATATAGTCGAAGAAAAACCCCACTAAGAAACTTCTCATCAAGTAGCCAGTCCAGTTGGTGGTTGGACATGTTCCATACAGCATCAAGGGCATCAATCACGGTGTAGATGTATCTTCCATGTACGATTTGAGCAGTGAGAAGCAAGGAATGACGAATAAACTCACGATGCTCATTTGTGATACATGCAAACCCGAGTACAAACAAAGCCCAAGGTAGAATCACCCTCACCATAGCATCAGAGGAGATCATTGAAAGCTTGTGGTCCAGACTCCAGCATGATACTGAGATCACTTTGTAGCTCAAGATCAGCCTCCGTAAGCTCTGGATCAACAACTTTCCTCAGTAGCAGTTTGGCTGCTGATCTAACAACTTCCGAGACCGTCATTGAATCCATCATACTCTTGTACTTCTGTGCCGAGTAGTGTTCACCAGGTGGTGGCAATGTAGGGACCTTGTATGACTCCAACGATGCAAGTAAACGTTCTGCACACCCTTTCACCCATGTTTTACCAGCGTGCTTGATGAGATAGGAAGCCTTTGCAGCCACTTCATAGGAGTCCAAGCAAACACCGGGTTGTTCATCCATGGTACGTCACACTGGAACAATGGGGACTCGAGATACCCACGGGTTTCTTCAAACACCTGGAACGGATTGGGCAGGTTGTCAGAGAGTGGCGTGGTCAAGATGATGATGGCGTAGTTGTAGATGAACGACTCGATGAACATCCGCTCAAACTTTTGTACACCAATTGTGTTGGCCGATGGGCTCTGACATAGAAGTGACCTGTTCATCTTCTGTGAGATGACCTTGAAAGAGCCTTTCAAGATACGCACACATGTTGTTCTGTTACACCTCCATGCCACTTTAGATCCCAAGCAGAGCATTTGGTAAGCACCAGAGAGCCACACTTCGTCTTGTACCATCACGCCCTTCTCCAGCACATACTGTTCAAGAGCATTGAGCGCATCGGTGAACATGACAGCCCCACACTCCATTAGGTCAGGGTTGGACCACGAGAGATAAGCAGAGCCACACGCTGCTGTGATCTTGCCGAGTATACCATTGGTCTTCAACACAAGTATGAACGTTGCATTTGTGGTTAACAAAGGGTGTGTGCAGGACTGGGGCCCCACAGAGGAGATGAACCCATGGATGGCGGCAAAGACGAACCGTTCATGGTTTGATGGCAAGAGAACTCGGTTGACACATAGAGAGTATGAATCTGAGATGAGAGTGTCGTCTGTGAAAGTTGGACATGTTCTTCTGGATACCGCCGTCTCAACCTCCAGGTCTTCTTCAATGGTGGAGGCGTCAAGCGAGACGATGCGAATCTTGTCATTCTGTTCCACTTTCTTCTTGGATACCTTAGTGGGGATACTCTTGGGGGCTTTATAGTGGACGATCTTGATTGGAGTGTTGGGTTTAGGCACATCACCTCGCCAAACACATGGAATACCTCTGCTTGAACACCTTTCACAGTGGGGTTTGGATTCATCACACTTCTTCTTCCGTTGGCGGCAATTCATACAACCAGTCTTCACACGTTTGACATTGCGGCGTCCCTTGAACTTGTCCAGTGGCTCATTGGACAGGGAGAAGACGACTTGGGAGCCTGAATTGCTGACCTTTTGAATGGCTAAGTTCATGTCTTCAGACTCAATTGATTCTTGGAGTCGTTGACTGTTGCTTGTGGATGAGGATGACGATCTGTTTGGTCAGCCGTCAGAAAAGGGAGCGCGTCCCAGGTCTCGTTCTTGACACAACAATGTGAGCGAACTTATATCATGTGCTCATTGATATGAGGAAGGTAGTCAGATGTGGTCGTTATCAGTTCAATTGCACACCCCAGATAGTCTTCGCTACTGTAAAGAGTCAAGACTCAAGACCGTCACATCGTTGACCCGAAATTGGTTATCTGTTAGCGCTTCCCAGAACGGAAATATTCGCGGCATTTTTTATCATAGCGATGCCTGCTTTGGCTCTCTAACACTACGAATGCAATCTCCATTATCAGTTTACGGTAAGACTTCACTATGTTAGCCATGTGGCCGGGACTGTGTATAACACAGCTACCATCAAATATGTATGGCGCCATCACTGCCCGCCTGAATAGCTCTCTAGTACTGCGCTAGACTGCTACGCTCACTACCTAGAGAGACATGAGATCCGGAACCCTTACATGCGCAAAGGCTGGGCAGCTGGGCAAGAGGAGTCAAATATTGTGGGGTTATAACTTATCACTGACTACTGATCAGCCCTGGAACCAAGAAGGCTGATAGATGAACTGTCCAATGTCTATGACCCAAAGCTTAAAGGAACCTGGCGTTGGTATACTCAAAATGTATAGGTAGGTGTACTCAAAAAGTTCATACTCCCTTTATCCCGTCTACTATATGATGTGCACGTGCATGGTGAATCGAATTTGTCATCGGTTCTCACCACGATAACCGCTATAACCTCCTCTCTGATATTCACTATCAACGGAGGAAAGCTTCGAATAATGAGCTGAGGGTCACCCGCTATTTCCTGAGGATTCTGAAACCCACAATATATATAGACGGGGATGGTCGTAGGTCATCCGCCATATTTTCGGGCCAGGGACGAGTTTGTGCTTATATACGGGGTCGTACTGGAAATAGTCGGCCCCGTTATCGATTGCGCGCCAACAACAGAAAGCGACATGACATATGACACGATGATAGCGGTCAGCGCAAACCAGTATTCTGGGATGGGGCCAGTTTAAGCTTCCAACTGTAGTGTCTTCCCAAATGGATTATGATGATGGTCGATTGTCGATGATAGTACATAGTCAAAATCATTCGGTTTCCGCCGTGGTCCTCGAAGATTCACGTCTTCGTAAATTGGATCAGCCGCATTAGGCCGTTGAGCCGTCGAGTCGACGTCGACCGCAAATTAGTAATTGCCCTGAAACAGCCACTCCCTTCAGATGGAAGGGCTTTAGATAGCTTAAAGTGGATCACTATAGTACGAGCTATGAGAAGTGGTAAAGGGTTCTGTAACATGTTCCCAACGACCGAGCTACATGTGGGGAGGTGTCACACCAATTTAGTGAGGAGACCCTTCTTGATCACAAATCCCAACTATCCCTACATCACACACACACACAATTAGGCATCGAGACTGGAAGGTTTTGTCCTTTTGAAATTTGGCCTTCTGACTCTCGACTTGACTCCTGAGTCCTGAGATCTCACAGATTCCCGGTATCAGCCGCACTACCAGGTCGAGGCTGGTAGCTAACTGCTGCGGGGTCGAAAGCTTCACTCACTCGACGTATAACGGGCTACGGGAACCTATTAGAGCCAAACATATCTTGGTATTTTTTTGAGTGATATTGGCTTTGATCACACCCACCTTCTGCCCCACCAATTCAACTTTTGTTCGTATTTGTTGGGGAGTGGTGCTACTATAACTGGTATCCGCACGTAGTGGTAGTGCGCGGGGCATGGTTCGCATCTTGCCCCGCATTCGTCATCAACCCATAGACTGGTAGACTACCCCTCGCACAGATCGGGGCCGTATCGTGTTGAAAATCCAGTATGCTCATAATTTAGTCAGATACGACTCCAAACTACCCCCACTCGATCTCCAGGCTTATATATAAGATGAGATGCCCTCTTCTGTTTTCGAGATGTTTGATGATAAGTTGATTTTGGCGGCTAATCAAACAAACATCGATTTACACAACCACACAACATTAAACACACAATGTCAAACGACCACAGCTCTATCCCAGATCTCGAGAAGCAGGCAGCAACAGGCTCTTCTGACCACCTTGAAGGAAACACAACGTACGAAGGCGACGATGTCGTTGCCAAAGTGTACACATCTGGTTCCAACAACGAATACGTGATGATTGGCAGAACAAAAGTGTTGCGCTCAGAATTGATCGGCGCATTTGGTGGTGAAATGCAACCTGGTTTGCACAGAGAAGCTCCTAGACGCTTTGCTAATCCTGCTCCATTGGGTCTTTGCGCTTTCGCATTGACCACTTTTGTCTTGTCCATGGTGAATGCCCGTGCTATGGGTATGACTACTCCTAACGTCGTTGTCGGTCTCGCATGCTTCTATGGTGGATTCATCCAGTTGCTTGCAGGTATGTGGGAGATTGCATTGGATAACACTTTTGGTGGTACCGCTTTGTCCTCCTATGGTGGTTTTTGGATGTCCTATGCTGCTATTCAGATCCCATGGTTTGGTATCGGTGCTGCATATGAGGACCCTACTGAGTTGCATAACGCTGTTGCCTTCTACCTTCTTGGGTGGACCATCTTCACTTTCATGTTGGTTCTCTGTACCATGAAGTCCACTGTTGCTTTCTTCTCATTGTTCTTCTTCTTGGAGATTACCTTCTTGCTTTTGTGTATTGGTGATTTCACAGGTGTGGTTGGTGTTACCAGAGCTGGTGGTGTCTTTGGTGTGATTACTGCTTTCATTGCATGGTACAACGCATTTGCCGGTATTGCAACAAAGGAGAACTCTTATATCACTGTCACGCCATTTTTATTGCCTGGTGCAAAGAGATGAGGAACACTCACCTGAAAAGTTCCACTGCTGCTATCCAATGCTTTCAACGTTATAATTGATATTTATTGGGGCGAGTTGACTCTTCATGAGGTACGATCACCCCCTTCTATTTCTAGCCTCCGGCCAAACCTGATAACTTATGACTATTTAATGATACGATCACTTACTCGACACTCGACACTATTGTAATTTTTAGCTTCTGAACTCTGGGGAATACGAATTAGTAATTAGTTCAAAGTTGCTAGTGCTAGAGCTCGGTGGACACTGGATCCAAGCAGGTCAACAACATCCAGAAATAAGTCGTCCCACACAATCTTGCCTGAGTGAACGCGTTAACGCGACACCAAGAAGGTGAAGGTCGATCAGAGAAATATCGAGATCTTCCCATAGAGAACCAGCTATGACGACATCGATTGCGAGCAGGCAAAAAAAAAAACGACAGAGAAAAAAAAAGAGGAGGAAAATACCGCGGTAGGGGCCACACGCAAACACACTGGCCAGTCCGGAGTCTGGTAGAAGCGGTGATGCACGCCAAAGTCTGCCGAGCCAGAAAATTTGGCAGAAGCTTTTGACAACACGTTCCGAGATGTGCCACTTCGCCACTCTGTTATTTGGCTTGAACGGAACAAGAGTCCCCAACTGACCACACTCAACTTCTCAACAACCCAAATCAAATTCTACCAACAGGCTTTCTGCCCTCAAAGAGTACCACATTTCAACTCCCCGTCGGAGTTCGTCGTCTACTTTCAAGCGCGAACATCTCCAGACCTCTCAGAGCTCTCTCATATCCCCTCCATCTGTGAAAGAGCTTGAACACTACAAGCTCACCCGCCAGCTTTTTTCCTTGGGCACAGCGGTTTCTCTCCAGGCACTCTTCAGTGCATCAGTCTCACTCAAATCTTGTGTATAAGCTTTTGGTGGAGGCATTCACGTTCCATACCGTGCTTTACTCACAGGTTCTCACTCTCGTGTCCTAATTCCAAACACCCATTGAAGAGGGGAGGAAGGCACAGCTCTACTGCATTCACATATTCTATTCAGAGGCATCAAAGGAGATTCCAATAGCCTTCTCTGTCTCTTCATTTCTACTCAATTTTGCATTTTACCCTTTTCACCTCTACATTCACCCCCATTGCCGCTACACCCATCAACAAACACAACAACAACAACAACAGCAACAATGGGCTCAACAGTGGAAACAAGACCGAGAAAGTCCACGCTGTCCAGGATTGGTAAGATGTTTGGTGTGACACACAGCATCCCCGAAGAAGCAGACTCCGCTACTACACATGTCACGTCATCTACTAGCAGCCGTTCCAACTCCAACAGTTCATCCGCTAGTTCATCCACATCCTCTTTGAACCAGCTTGTCGACGCAGACAAACTGAAAACAGGAGTCACATCGCCACCACCAACAAAAACAGCATCTTCTTCATCATCAAGACCACCTTCCAGACCTCCATCGAGAACGCCCAGTGTCAAACTGAAAACAGTACCTTCATAGGTTTCGCTGAGTGTGACGGATAACATGGCGGCTATGAAACTACAAGGCAAGAAATCTCCCAACATGAGAGCCATTTCATAGGAGAAACTCCACAGCATCCCCAATAACGTCAACCTCAGCCGTTCATCGTCAAGTGCATCCAACCAACCCACAACAGCATCTATTCAACAACAGATCAACACCGGTGCCTCTTCTACAAATCTCGCATCCAAGGACGCCAAGAACCAGTCTCGTTTCGTTGTGTTTGAAAATGGAACACACGAGCATCATTTGAAGAACGCTAAGCGTCAAGAGAAGCTTTCAAACATGCTGAAGAACCTCCTTGGTGGCCAAAAGCTTCGTGATGAGGCCGTTTCAGCAGTTCCAGACATTCTGCAAAACCACCCGCCAACGTTGTTCTCTGGGTTGGTGAATGAATTCAACAAGAACAAAGATGAGACAGTTCCATTCTCCGGTGCCACAAGAGTCAACATTCCTGCTTCTTCCACTTCTGTTAGTCCAACATACGCGATTGGATCCACTGCTGACAAGAACATGACCTTTGCACAAAGATATGGACGTTGTTAGGAAGTGGTTGGTAAGGGAACCTTTGGTGTGGTAAGGATTTCTCATAAAAAGGAGAATGATCGTGAGACTCTGTTTGCCGTTAAGGAGTTCAAGAAGAAGCCAGATGAAGATGAGAAGAAGTACTCCAGAAGACTTACCTCAGAGTTCTGCATATCGAGCTCTTTGAAACACGTGAACATCATCGAGACGTTGGACTTGCTCTAGGATGCTAGAGGTGATTACGTCGAAGTGATGGAGTTCTGTTCCGGTGGCGATTTGTACACGTTGATCATTGCTGCTGGTAAATTGGAATACTTGGAGGCGGATTGTTTCTTCAAGCAGTTGATCCGTGGTGTGGTGTACATGCACGATATGGGTGTTGCTCACAGAGACTTGAAACCGGAAAATCTTTTGCTTACAGAGTCTGGTGTTTTGAAGATTACAGATTTCGGTAATGGAGAATGCTTTAAGATGGCATGGGAGGAGGAAGTGCATCTCAGTGGTGGTATCTGTGGAAGTTCACCGTACATTGCCCCTGAAGAGTACACCACCAAGAGATTTGACCCAAGAAGTGTTGATATTTGGGCATGTGGTGTTATTTACATGGCTATGAGAACGGGGCGTCATCTATGGAGAACTGCCACTCAGGAGGATGAGTTCTATCTGAAGTACTTGGAAGGACGCAAGTCCACCAAGGGATATGAACCGATTGAGATGCTCAAGAGAGCCAGATGTCGTAATGTCATCTACTCTATATTGGATCCAGTCCCATCGAGAAGAATCACTGGTAAACAGATTCTGAACAGTGAATGGGGAAGAGAGATCAAGTGTTGTGTTGAGAAGTGAGTGAATTGAGTGCTTTATCATCACAACGCACCGCGCACGCCACGAATATATCAGATACGACGATTTTATGAAAGTTACATGTTTTAAATGCATCAGCTAATAACTAGTTATCCATAATGTTTGTTCTTGTAGATCATGGTGAGGTATGAAGAGATTGTGATGGAGGGCGTAGTCATGAGGTTATAGCTACTTTTTTTTTTTTTTTTTTTGCCTTTTTCAATTTCCTAGTCCGGGGTTTCATTTCCCGAATCCAAAAACCCCAAAAAACACCAACAAA
>JAKVQR010000284.1:0-29913 GCA_030462915.1 Petasospora meyerae | reverse complement strand
AGGTGTGCGGATCGAAGATCCGCACTTTGTATGGTGTGGCCCGTGACCGACGGAGGCACTCTGAGCGTAGGCCCCAACTCCGGCCTCTCCGCTATAGAAACTCTCGGCATGGTACCCGCCATTTGGTCCTCACATCGGTGTCGCATGGAACTGATCGACGTTTGCTGTGTATAGTGGTTGAATCATGAGGACATCTCTGCGTAGACTCGTTCTTTTCTCCCGTGAAGAATGCTCCACTTCGAGCCAATCACAGCCTGACTCGAAGCTGCCTGGAAAACTCGACTTTGAAAAGGCGGGAACCCAACTCCGCCCTACCCCCCACCGTATAAAACCACCACGTTCTCCACAAGCGCACTTTCAGAGTGCTACCCAGAAGTGCCAAGAGCTTCTGATACCTGGCAAGACGAGTCCCAAGATCAGTGAAGACATTTGGTGGGACGTCTCAAGACACAAGCCAAGACTAATGTCCTCCCATACTAGTACGAGTGCTCCTGGGAGCTGATAAGCGCAGTGTCCAGTGTCTTCTCACGATCTGGCGATCCATCTACACGCCAGTGTCAGCGCTTGATACCTGAAAAGCCAAGACCTCTATGTTGAGTATGAACTGATAAGTACTCTATTGATAGATCCAGGGACATCAGAGGCCCCTTCAAGACACATATATAAAGAAAAGCACCACCCCCAGTTTGATCTACACTTCTTCCAACGCATTCACTCATCATCCACATCTACACTACTACAACCCCCCACACACACTATGTCCAACAGATCCGAAAAGTCCACCAGTGAGGACTCCTTGGAGAACAAGATCCAACAGGACGTCAAAGTCGCTGAGCTCACCGATATGGAAGCACAACCTGTTCTTTCCACAGTGATCTCCCCTAACGGTAAGACCATCCAAGTGAACAACATCCCGGGAAAGACCGTTGATGAAGCCCTCGCCGTCGCTGAACAATTGGAAGGTGTGGAATACGACCCTGCTGATGATGCCAAGTTGCGTCGTAAGTTGGACTGGACCCTTTTGCCAATCTTCGGTTTCCTCTACATGGTCCAATTCATGGACAAGACATGTATCTCCTTCGCCGCTATCATGGGTATCCAGACAGATTTCAACATGCAAGGCCAGATGTACTCATGGACCTCCTCCGGTTTCTACCTCGGTTACCTCTTTGCCTCGCCCTTCGCAGCTTACACTTTGCAAAGATTGCCAGCTGTGAGAACCTCTTCCGTCTGTATCATTCTCTGGGGATTGATCCAATGTCTCATGGCTGCTTGTAAAGGTTACGAAACTTTCATGTTGCTCAGAGTGATGCTCGGTATGCTCGAGGCCTTCGTGTCCCCAATCTTCGTTATCATCCTCAACCAGTACTACAGAAAGTCTGAGCACTTCGGTAGAATGGCATACTTCTACGGTTTCAATGGTCTCGGTTCCATCTTCCTTGCCGGTGTGTCAGCAGGCCTGTTCGACCACAAGGACTCCTACTCCATCAAGGCCTACAACATTCTTTTCGTCATCATCGGACTCATGACTGTGCTTGTCGGTGTCATCATCCTCGCTGTGGTTCCAAACAACCCATCCCAGTCCAGGATTCTCTCCCAGACCGAGATTGCCATGGTCGTTTCCCGTATCAGAGGAAACCAACAAGGTTTCGGTTCCAGAACTTACAAGAAAGAGCAGCTCATCGAATGTATCTCCGATATCCGTACATGGATATACTTCCTCATCGCCATGTGTGTTGCCATTCCAAACGGTGGTGTCTCCTCCTTCGGTAACATCATCATCAAGGGTTTCGGTTACTCTACTACACAGGCCCTCTGGATGAAAGCCCCAACCGGTGCCTTCGAATTGGTCTTCCTGTGTACTTTGCCATGGATCGCATCCCGCATCAAATCCAGATTGCTCGTGGCTAACTTCTATCTCTGTGTCGTCCTCATGGCCGTGTGTCTGTTGGCGTTCGGTAACAACAACGCTGCTCTTGCCGGTATCTGGATCTTTGGTATCTCCCCAGTGGGTATTGCCGTTGTCTCCTCTTGTGTCACTTCCAACACCGCTGGTCACACCAAGAAGCTCACTGCTAACGCCTTGTCCTTGATGGCCTACAGTGCCGGTAACATGATTGGTCCACAGACCTTCCGTTCCTCTGACGCTCCAAACTATCCAAAGGCCAAGTACACATGTGTTGGTTGTTACTGTGGTGCGGTCTCTTTGATCGCTTTGTTGGCTTACCTCAACATCAGAGAGAACAAGAGAAGAGACAGACTCAGAGAGGAGTTGGGTGACAAGTACGTGGTCGTCAAGAACCAGGAGTTCGCCGACCTTACTGACTTCCAGAACCCAGAGTTCAGATACGCCTACTGATTGCCTATTGATTGGGTCCCCCTTTTGTGTAATGAGTTTACTATATATACTTTCCGTTATAGCTTTGTCTTCGTAGTAGTAGTATGATTGACTCGTTTCTTGCTTCTTTGAGCCCCATGGGCCGTGCATTTAGTCATCTGTACGTCATTACGCTCTATCGATGCCCCGCCATTGGTGTCCCAAATAGGCAATTACAGAACTGCATCATGGGAGTCAGCTAAGGACTATAAATTTCTTTTGTAAGTCATGCTAGATAGACTTTTCAATTCACTCGAAATCTCTTTCAAATTGTATAATCATCTGTGTTCTCTACTATCGTTGTCGATCCCAGAGCCCTATCATCAACACCGGGAAAGCCACTAGACACACACTCTTTTCAGACCGACCAAATGAAACTCACACTCTCCACTCTTGCTCTTTTCGGAACTTTATCCAACTTGGTATTCTCGCAGACTACTACCTCTTATGACGAATCAGTACTCTCTTCTGCCTCTTCCCGTGCTCTTTCAGCCGATGGAACGTTCATCATGGATGTCCTCCTCGATCTCACCCAGCGTTACACTACCATCGTCGAATACATGAACGACAACAAGATGATGTTCCCGGACCGTATCGCCAACTACCTGAACAGATTACCAGATGCCACCGATGAGGCACAGTTGTTGAGTAACATCCAGGCTACTTCGTTCCCATTCAGTGAGTTCCAGACTATGATGACTGCTTTCCCTTGGTACTCCTCTTTGTTGAGTGAGGCCGGGATGTCCACTTTTTATCTTCCAGAGGACTTTTTGACTACAAATGTGGCTGATGTTGCAGTGGAGACTGAGTCGAGCTCTGCTAGTGCTACTGAGTCGTCATCTGTTGCCTCACAGGCTTCCTCTACTTCGTCTTCCACTTCGTCTTCCACCTCTTCCTCTGCTACTTCTTCGTCTGCTCCATCTACATCTTCCACTGATGGTGCATCTACTCTTCTCTTCCCAGTGTTGTGTATTCCCTTCCTCATGCTCATCTGAAGCATTCGTTAGTATAACTAGACTCACTTCATCCCCTTCAAGCACTTTTCCAATCTTTCCACAAAATTAACAAATCCAACATCCTTGATCTTCTCCCTTAACAACTGTTGTAGTTGCTCATCAGTCATCTTATCCAAATCTTCCATCGTCATAGATGTTTCCTCTTGAGAATGAGCCGTGGGCTCGTCTTCATCGTCTCTCTTGGGATCCAAGATCTACGATAGGTAATCCAAGTCAGGTAAAACTGTGGCGTTATTACTAGGGATGTCGTTGACCTGAAAATTGTTGAACTGTGGCTGAGACAAAGAAACTGAAGGTTGTGACATGGGGAAAAGATGCTGATGATTGTGATGGCTTAAAGTGTTTGTTGGGAATGCCACCATGGGTGTGGTCAAGGAAGGTTGTTGGAATACAAACTGGGATAGCTGTGGGATCTGTGAGAAACTAGTAGTGCTAGCTGGAACAACAAACTGTGAATCTGGGAATACTGGTTGTTGTGTTGACGATACATTGGTGAACTGTTGGGGATGGAACTGTGAGCTGATGTCGTTGCCCAGGTGGGTGATGGATCCGTTGAGTATCATCGACGGTTGTATTGATGATGGTCCTGTCTGTTCACCCCCACGAGAGGATATGAAGATACCACAATCCTTCTGGAGAAACTCCAAACATGACTTGTGCTCGGAAGTTGATACAAAGCTGATCTGGAATCTCTTATTGATGGAATCCTCCTAGTTGGTATATTTGAACCCAATTGATGGGGTCTTGGAGTATGCTGTGACGTCATCGAGCTATAGGGAGACATTCTCCTGTTGATTCATCGTTAGTACAATTCAACTCGCCTTTTCAATCTTGTGGGATTCACACAGTATTGCCTCATCGTACCAACACGGTGCTTTTCCAGAAGATCTTCATCGTAGCTCTGTTGGTGATGGAGAGCGTTATGCCGTTGCGCGAGGGGAAGTGGTCCCATTTGCCGTCTTTGAGGAAAGAGTATTTCCTGACTGAGAATGTCTGCGTGTTGTTCATAATGGATTGATTATGATGATCTTTGAATATCTGATAGCCATCTCTACATCGATATATAAGAGAGCAGGTTATCCCCCTTCCCAAAAGTAAACAAACAGCGGCGCGCGCGCAACGGGCCCGCACGTGACTTCGCGAAAAGCCAGATATTCGCGAACACATTTGGATCAACACGGAACTCTGGAGGTGGACAGCCAGCGCGCGGGTGGTGGGCGTTGTACGGGTAGACAGGCCTCTTGTTGAGAAAAAACGTCACCTCCACTCACCACTGCAACGGGGAAAACAGCCCTTTGGCACGCACTAACCACATCCCCCACCAATAATATAAACAATGGTATGCTCTTCACATCCAATGCATGATGGGAGTCTGCGATTGACGGAGAAACCAAAACAACTGCGACAAAGGACACATTTTCTCTCAACGCTACGTTGTTGTACTTTTCCCCCCGCTATCTCCCTTGCCCACCAAACACAAACTCAGATACTAACAAAACCACTCTCTATAGTCCAGATCCGGTGTTGTCGTTGCTGACGAATCCCTCAAGGCCTTCAATGACCTCAAGTTGGGTAAGAAGTACAAATTCATCTTGTTCGAGTTGAACTCCTCCAAGACCGAGATTGTCGTTAAGGAGACCTCCACCTCCGACGACTACGACGAGTTCTTGTCCAAGCTCCCAGAGAACGACGCCCTCTACGCCGTTTACGACTTCGAGTACGAGTTGCAGGCCGGTGAAGGTAAGAGATCCAAGATTGTTTTCCTCGCCTGGACCCCAGACACCGCCCCAATCAGATCTAAGATGGTTTACGCCTCTTCCAAGGATGCTCTCAGAAGATCCTTGAACGGTGTCTCCACTGATATCCAGGGTACTGACTTCTCTGAGGTTTCCTACGAGACCATCTTCGAGAAGGTCTCCAGAGGTGCTGGTTCCCACTAAGCATTCCACTGCTGATTTTTCCCTCCCCCTTTTTTCTTTTCTCCTTACACTCTTCTTTGTCGTCACTCGATACTGCAGAGATTGACTGTACATATCATTTCTCGATGAAGCAATGAGCCAACGTTCGTCTCTTTAATCAACTGTGTAGTCTGGTCTATGTATAGGTACGTAGGTAGTACGTATGTGCTCTCAACACCCGGACACCACCGATGACGACTACGCTCTACGGCCTGTAAAGGGTAAACAAAAGCATGGCGGCTATTACTCTGAGGAAGAAGAATTGAAGCTGCAGTTCAAACCGGACAAAGCAAATGGAACCCAGCTTGATGTTTCTGTAAACGGTCTAGGAGGGAAACAGCGACGACAACACACCCACACAACACGTAAGACAGATCAAACCATGACGGTGCAGTCCGGAAGACCAGCCAAACCGCCGCGTGCCACACTCGAGTAGAAGATCATGGTGCTTGACTGGTACCACGAGGAGCCCTCCAGAACGCAGTCCAAGTGTGTGGAGCAGTTCAAAGACCAGATATCGATATCCACCAGCTCGATGTGCGAGTGGCTCAAAGAAGAGCGGTCCCTAAGAGAGCTCTACAACGACGCATCGGGGTAGTTCCGGAGATCTAAACGCAAGTTCAGGTTCAAATACGAGCTCATCAACAGAGACATGGACAAGATGGTGGAACAGAGGCGCAAGGAGGGACTCGACATCACAGAGCCCGTACTGAGAGACCACTGGAGGATCTTTGCTGCGAGACACGGTGTGGATGATCCGAAGAGACTGGAGTGTTTCTCTCATGGTTGGCTCGCTACTTTCAAGAAACGCCATGGATTGGACCGTAAGTCTATGAAGGAGCACCAGTAGTAGCAACAGCAACAACAACAACAGCAACGGCAGATGGATCTTGAGCAGACAAGTGGTGACATGGACCTCTCATAGCAGTCTGTTATCACCTCCAGCAGCACTGTCTCACACTTGCAACACGGATCATCAAGGGGTAATGTTACCATCATGCCCAACACTACCCATCAACTGCCGAAACCTACTGGACCCACACCCACTGGTCATCAGAACACTATAAGGAATCAAATGAGACCAGGGATGGAGCTGCTGACACAAACTCAGATGGCACGGCTTCAACATCAGGAGTAGCAATAGCAGAATCGACAACAACAACAGCAACAGCAACAGCAACAACATCAGCAACAACAGCACCAACAACAAGAGCCACATTCATCACATCGACACTCTTCTGGTATTCCAACAGACATGACCACAGTCTCGAATGTGGCGTTCAATGACACCTCGGCTACTGACGTTGGTGATAGTATGGGTGATGTTTCCTAGGAACCCACTACATCCAACACCGGGGCTCCTCCCTTTCTTGATGAGTACAATGAGGAGTATATGCAATCACTACAAGGTATTGACTCACTCATGAATGCTCAGAATGGGTTCTTGCAATCAGCACAGTTCCGTTCTCAGCCCCAATCATCGATACAGCAATAGCATCAACAACAGATGAATATGCTAAGGAGACAACAAGAACAGCAATAGCAATAGCAATAGCAACAACAACAGCAGCAACAACAACAGTAGTAGCAGATGATGGACTCAAGCTACAATCAGTCACCACAACATGCTCAACAACAGATATAGCAACAGAGTCAATAGGAACAACAATCACATCAACAACCTCAGGGTCAAGCAATGAACTCGCCAATCCTGCCAAGACAACAACGCACTCAGATACAGGAACAGAGTCAACAAGCACAGCTCTAGCAGCCATAGCTTCAATAGCAACAACAATAGCAACATCAGCAACAACCCATCGAGTCCCATTCACGAACCGGTTCAACACACTCCACTGACCATCAACACATCTATCAACGCAATCAACATCACAACTCCACATCATCTTCCTCTTCACACACATCACATCCTTCAAAGATCTCTGAGTCTGAGATGGAGATCCTGTTGGGTAAATACGGGTTTGAGTTCTTCAGTGCGCATAGAGACGAGTACCCGGAATCTGCAAGGTTATACATCCAGTTAAGTGAGACGTTCAGAAGGGAAAAAGCTGCTAATGCTGACAAGAGGTTGAAAGATTTGCTATACAAGAGCTGACTTTACTATTTATATTTACACGATTATGATTACTCGGTGAACTCTATGACACCTGACCCCAAACATCTCTCGCCGTGGTAGATACAGAGGTATTGGCCCTGTGCAATGGCCCTTCTCTTTTCGGAAAGAGTGATAACTAGGCCTCCGTTGTCGTTGGCAGTGATTGATTGTAGCTTTGATGGCTCTTGTAGTGATCTGTACTGCACTTCCAGCTCTTCCAATGGGTATCTCTTGATGTCAAATGAGAGTTCTAATGGTACAAACTCGGACACATACACCACACTCTTGAACAGTTTAGGGTTGTCTCCACCTCTCACAATCACAATCTCGTTAGTGTCGAATCTCTTCTCACTGACAAACCAGGTGCCCTTGTACTTTGGATCGCCCTGTGGCATGGAGATCCCGCACTTCTATCCAATAGTGTAACTCCACAACCCGTCGTGCTTACCCCAGCACTTCCCGTCCTCTGTGACGATGTTCCCCGGTGTCTCCTCGATGAAGTTCTTCAGGAAGTCCTGAAAGTTTCCCTGTGTTGGATTCACAAAGCACAGTCCCACAGAATCAGGCTTCGATGCCACTGGGAGGTCCAGCTGCAGTGCCATCTCACGGATCTCTGGTTTGGTATAGTGTCCAATGGGGAGAAGCACATTCTCCATCACATCTGGGTTGATCTGCGAGAGATAGTAACTCTGGTCCTTGTTTCTGTAGTAGGATCTCAACAGGTGTGTCTCTCCACTGTTCTCCTTCCGTAGTATCCTTGAATAGTGACCAGTAACAAGCCACCACTTCCGCTCATGGTCGTACTTCTGCTTGACGTACTCGATCAAACGGCCAAACTTGACGTATCTGTTGCAGTTGATATCTGGATTTGGAGTGATCCCCTTGGAGTAACCTTCAATCATCGGCTCGAAGACGTCCATCCAGTACTCCTTCTCAAAGGATGCCTGTTCCAATGGGATCTCGAGCTGATCACACACTTTCTGGACGTCCTTCCAGTCCTCCTCCAAGCATCGTTCGTTGTCCAGTTGGTTCCAGTTGCTCATGAACAGACCTCGTACTCGTGGATATTCCTTTGCGTACATAGCTGCTGCCACTGATGAGTCCACACCAGATGACATGGCGACGATGATGAGGTCGTCCTTGTGTGGTGTGGGTTGTGTGTATCCGCGTGGTATTCTGTCTCTGGGGAGTGTGGAGAGAGTTCTCCGTAGTAATGAGGGGGTTTTTCGTAGCAGAAACATCTGTTTTTTATGAGACAGTTGTTTGTTATTACTTCCAAAGTACACGAGTTATGGCCTAAAGTATGTGTCAAATTTTCCACTGATCATGGGCAGACGGAGAAAAATCAACTCTCACAATTGACGAACAACTCAGCTACTTTCCACACATCTGCAATCCCAACGACAATCTATCCAAACAACCCCACAATGAGCAGGTAGAAGTCCATCTTGTCCCTCCAACGCTCTTTGGATGCCGTCAGAACGTCCAACGCACTAGCCGCCGTGGCACCCACGCTCAACTACACCGAGTTCACCGCCAAACTGGCCAAACAGACGTCGAGGAACTGGAGCAAAGACGACGACCGCGCCTTCAGACACCAATCGATACACAACACCGTGATCGTGACGACCAAACCACCCAAGGATTTCAACTTACAAGAACTGGCGGCACTCGTACGCAGAGACGCCCAGTGTAAAGGTGTGAAGTTCCGTTTCGTATCGCCCGACGCCTCTCTGGACAACTACACCATTGCCCCACAGTTGAGACGGTTCCTGAACAACGGGTGTTACTACACAGTCCATGGCAACACCATTGAACGAGTGGCGAGTCTCCTGAAGCACTCTGAGTACACCAGTGAGAAGACGATCCAGGTGACGATGGTGGAGTCTCACAGGCCATCCAGCCCGCCTTCAGAAGCCACTTTCAAGCAGCTTGCACACTCACCACCAGATATCAAGGTATCCATCGAGATTGACGGTCAGATCTATACACTATTGACTCCCTCGCTGGCGTTGCTGGTGAAGATGAGAGGCATCGGTGTTCCTTCTAACCATCCACAACATGACAAACTCGCAAACCTCTCAGCACCTCACCCTTTCATCCCCGATACGTTCGTTGTGTTCCATACTCTTCCAGAGACTTATGGCGACTCCCCACAGCTCACAGCTCTGATTCCAAGCCATGTGGCACAACACAGACTCTACTTCTCCTCACTGGAGCCAATTGCCTCACCAGGTCCAGTGGAGTTCAACAACGAGCTCTATTCATTGACACAACTGGACAAGGTCATTGCATCCAAGCTCAACGTCTCTGCCCCTCTCATCACCACGGCTCCTTTTATTCTCACATAGCATGTCAATGATGAGGGTGAATCTTGCACACAACTGCTAAACACCGGTGAGATCCTAAACACTTCCAAGTTCCATCAGATGCCCCACCTCGACCCTAAACCGATCAGTGGCGCTTTGAAGAAGTTTGGGAAACACACAAGAAACGAAGAGTTCCCACTATAGATCATCAACAACGGCGAACTGTATGGAATGCTCAAGTTCAACCATCCATCACGTATGTTTTACAAAACCGGTCCGTTGTCTGCAGACATGATACGCAGTGTGATCATTGACGATAACGTTATCAGTGATGAACTCTTGACTGATGCTCGTTATAAGTTGGAAGTGTTGCATCAGGTGTTGCACTATGTGAATGGTGTGAAGCTGTGCACAAATGCCAACTGGAGTGATAGTGTGAAAGAACTCGCTGTGGAACCGGAGGACAAGGCGTTATTCAGAAGCTTCTTCATCATGTGTTCGGATAGCAGTAAGTTGTACCAGCTCGTCACTGACTTGTCCAACTACATTGTCTATTTGGAGGCCCAATCTATGGTTTCTGGTGGATTCAGTGAGGAGAGACAATCCCAGATCTCATAGTTCCTGGGTAACATCCTGGTGAGACTGTTGAACGATCCATTACGTCGTTTGTTCCCTGAGTTGGCGACTTTCTGGCTTAAGGAGTTGAAGTTGGACAAGATCAGATCCAAGACACTGCCAAAGGCAATGAAGGGTAACACGTGGCAGAATTACATCGAGTATCGCATTGAAAAGCCAGGTGGGGTTGATAAGGAAACTCAGAGTGTGATGGAGGTTGTATCTACTTTCTATGCAAGTTTCAAAGTGTCATCTCCGTTGCATTACCACTATGAGATCCCATCGAGTTTGTCAGAGCATGGGGAGTTACTACAGAAGATTGCCAACAGATTTGGCCCTACAGAGTTGCAATTCGTTGATACATTCGGTGAGCATCCTGACAGATTCTACGCGGAACCTGTGAAACTTTCATTTGGTCTTATGGTACAACCTTATAGAAAATTACCAGATCTAAGTACACTGAACGAGTTGACTGCCCAATGGTGTGGCCTTCTTGACGGCATGGATGTGGAGACCAAACCTTTCCAGATGGCAAAGCACATCAAGAGACAAGTGGCGATGTCCAACAGATACAACGAACATACTAACTCCTTGGAAGAGATGAAAGAGTGTAACAGATTCATCTCAGCGGCGTTTGCCAACACTCCATCTGAATTCAAAGACGTGTTGATGAAGTTCAGAGAGGAAGACCATCATCAACAGCCAGCCCCATTGGCGGAGGACAAGTTCAAACAGCTTGGTGCTGATGATGTGGAGAAGAAGGTGAATGAGTTCATGTAAATAGTCTGTACTCCATCTTTTGCATAAACTGGTTGATGTTGTCGTTGAGTTTGAGGTAGTTCTGGAAGAGAACGATGGATCGTAGGAGTAGTTCGTTGTACTTCATCTCGATCGAGTGTAGTCTGGTTGCCTGTTGTGCGGCTTTGTCCTGGTACTGTATTACACGTGGATCCACTGCACTCCAATGCGGATTGGCCTCAAGCACTTCTTTCAACTTTTGTAAATGTGTGGCAATGTTGACGATCTAGTCGATGTGGGAGGTCACAACTGATCTCTCGACTGCCAATTGGTCTTCATCGTGTCTCTCTAGAGTGTCCAATTGCAATTTCACCTTGGCGTTGTTGAGGTTTTTGATCAGTTTACGCATCGAGGGTTGTGTTTTGATGAATTCATCGAGTTGTGATCTGATCAGTTTGAGTGATTCGTAGCATGAAAGCGTGTTTTCTTCGGGTTTGAGGTCGATGTGGGCTTCCAGATCGGATATTCTGCGTTGTATGTGTTCCATTGGGGAGATTGTGTGGTGGTCTGGTACGATAAGTTGACCTTGAAGGGAGTTGATAGAGAGAAGGTATGTTGATGTTGAAGGTTAGAGTGGAGAAAAGAAAAAAAAAAGAAAAAAAAAAAGAAAAAAAAACATCTAGTACTCCATCAACTCCTTTCCATTCAAGCTCATTAACTCAAATCTACACCGCAATGTCCAAATCTATACCGTATATCAAAACATAAATAAATAAAAATGAACCTCAGTTCCAAACTTTGACCCATTCCTTCACTGTGAGACCGTCTTCTAACTCCACGGTCTGACACTCCAAGTGATACCCTCTAACCTTTGGCAGGATCTTGAATATCATGCCCCAGTAGAGAACACACCCACTCAGCAGGATCCAATCCAGGATGTGGTAAGGTGGCAAATACTCCACCTGTGAACTCTGATCCTCCGGGGCCAAGAACGGGGCAATGACGATGTATAACGACACCAGGATGATGAACGCTGTGCCCACCAATGAGGCTCTAATTGGGGAGCGTTGTTGAGGGTATTTGCGTCTGATGATGAAGATGCCGATGGAGACAAGCATGATGAACAAGGTGTTTGGGTATCCTTCCAAGGAGACCATGTAGTTGTACGAGTTGCCCTGTGGTGGGAGGATGGTGAGCCAGAAACAAGTGATGAAGCAGCAGAGTAGGAGTGAGAGCAATGGGGTGTTTGTCTTTGTATGTGTGGATGCCCATGTCTTTGCGTGTGGGAGATATCCTTCTCTAAAGATCTCCTGGTTCATTCTTGAGATTCCATAGATGGTGACAAAGACGTTTGAAGCAGCAGAGAGGGCAATTGACACAGTGACGAACTGTCTTCCAATGCCTGCTCCCAAGATCTTCTCAAAGAACAACGAGCCGACTAAAGGACCAGCCTTGACGAGCTCATCGTATGGGATTGCCTTGAGATACGCAACGTTCATGAGGACGTAGTTGACCAATGCGACGAGCAACGAGACCGGACCTGCGATCTTGATGGTCTTCACTGGGTTCTTGATCTCAGAGGCCACTGTGTGGACGGTGTTCCAACCGGCAAAACTGAAGAAACACTGTAATAGCGCAGTGGAGATGGAGGACATCGACACTAGAGAGTTGGCCTGGAAACGTGTGAAGTCTTCCAAGTGCAAGTTGTTCTCGATCCCTGTGATCTGTGGTGGGAAGGAAATCACGTAGATGGAGGAGATCACCATGATGGCAATGAGCAACAGCTTGAGGAATCCCAACACGTTCTGGACAAAGAGCCCATGGTGCACAGAGACACCATGTACGATAGTGGCACCAACAACGAGGATCAACCCTGTGAAGTTTGCCCATCTCGAGTTGTCAATCTCCTCGGAGGACATACCGAGGGAGTATAGGGCGTATTTGCCAAACACGATGGAATTGGAAAGAGCCATTCCGAAGCCCAAACTGAAGACACCAAACACCACCGAGGCTAAGAGCTTAGGTCTTGGATAGATGAACTCTAGGAAGAGCTTTGTTCCGCCTGATCTTGGGATGATGGCTCCGAGTTCCAAGTACACGTAGAGTCCTGCGAAGGCAACGATTGCGGCAACGAGCCACACGCCGAAGAAGATGGACAAGTTGCCTCCACACATGAAGAGGATGGCGGACGGCGTGGTCCAGATACCAGACCCGATGATCTTGGAGATGAAGAGCACGATGGTGGAGAAAAGACCCAGGTTTCTTCCCTGTGGTAGGTCTTCGAGGTCCATTTGGAAGATTTCTGAATCCACGGAGGACGTCAGCACGCCATACTCCTTCATCAGTGGGGACCGTAGTGGTTCCAACTCTGAGGAAGAGCTGGCATCGGAGTTCGAACGGGACGCCACGTAGACTTCTATGAGGTCTTTCTTGTCTTGCTGGTCCATATCTGTGATGTATACTGTGTGTGGATGGTGTATGGTGTGTTTGTGTGGTGTAGAAAGAAGGAAAGCAAGTTGTTGATCAAGTTATCTCCAAGTGTGCCTGTGAGACGTCGTTGTTTGTTGCCTGATTGAGACCCGGAGAGATAAGCCCGATGGGACTGAAATTGAGATGGGAAATGGGACTCAGGTGGGGGTGTGGAAGTAAGAGATATGGGAGTCTCTGTGATAGATTCAATTCAATGATATGATAAGTTACTTGAAGGTGGTTTCTAGTACTTACAACTCCATCAAACAAATTCGACGACTCCACAGTTTCCCCCCAAATTACAGCGATCTCGTCATCACTTTATGATGACGAGACTCCGGCTTGAAACGATGACTCCGACGTCCAACTGTGGCGCCGCGCTCCCGGTATCGCATGTGACTTGGCGGGATTTGTAATTTGACAGGTGGACAAGGAGGCGCCACAGTTTGATAGGCTTCATCGCGAATCAGCAACCTAGACAACCAAGCGGGAGGTATATATGAGGGACCTTTGATAAGAGTGTGATTTCTCCCTTCCATGGTGTCATGGCTTGGCTATCCAGCCCTGAGCCCGGAGGTATGATACATGATACCATGGCCTGTGCCCGAATATGCTCAGGTTTGTTTACTAACTGGGACCTGGGACCAGGGAAAGTCTACTGTCTTTGGTCTAGAACTCTTCAATGATCAATGCTTATCATTTAATGGTCATCGATCTGGTTAGTTATCAGCTGCAGGTCATTCGGATGGTGCCATTTGAATGGTTCTTGAGTTCATTTCCACTTCTTCGATATGTCTTTCATCAGATCAGGTATGAAAGGTGCAAAACAGTGCTACCATGGTTGTGAACTCTATATATCCATAACATGGTCTATTGCATTGGTACCACTCTCCAGGTGACGTACAGGCTTGAGAATTACAGCTTGGAGATATACCTACGACGTATTGATCCTTGTGGTAATCGAGCTCGTACTTCACCTCACAATTCTACGCAATACCCAAATTCTATCATCATGAATATTGTAGGAAGTAGCACATCAAACACTAGTCAATGCCTCGTCACACTTCTTCAACAGATCACCAGATGGATCCAACAACTTGAAGAATCTCATCAACTCAAACCCAGTTTCCCACAACTCGTCATCATCGTGAGCATTCTCATATATGAGCGACATCACCTCGATCAGCTGCTCCTCGTCAATCTTCACTTGAGGCTCATTGGATGTAGAAGAAGAGTGGTAGTTGAGGAAGATAACCACCAAGATCCCCATTATCTTGAACTGTTGCAACTCGATACTTCTCTTCAAAAGTCCCAACGGTGTGGTTTGCAACTCGTCCATCAACTTATCCCAATAGTGCATCTCAATCTTTCTCAAGCACTTTGAAACCACGTTCAGTTCATACACTGTGTTTTGCTTCAGCAGTTCCACCACACGAGAGACATCTTCATCGTTCACCACACTTTGGTACAACAACAGCTCCATGGCAAACTGGAAGTTCTTGTAGTGCTTGAATCGCTGGTACACCTCGCTCACTGTGCTGTTCCCCTGGAGTTCAAACCGGATCAGATCGTGAAGGAAGATGGAGTTCTTAGTAGAGAGTATGTTCAAATCGATGTTTCTTCTCTTGGAGATGCTCGTCTCCAGTGTAACAAACTGTCCTCTCTCCATGGTCAACAACAGAGGATACTGTTCAGGTTGTAACTTCAACACACACCGAGATGGATCTCTGGTTGTTGTGAGTTCTTGGAAGTTCTTCACTAGTAGCAAATTCTCTCCATTGAACAGGTATAGTTCCTCGCCGTTGATCTTGTAGACGTATTCCACTCTTTCAAACAGCAACAACTTCTCGTATCTCCGTTCAGCGTTCTGTCTCAATAGGATCAAGTCTCCATTACTTAAGCACAGCAAGTTCTCCACTTCCATTTGTGTCCCCATCTTGATCATACACCTTAGGTGGTCCTCGTTCTCTTTGAAGATCATCTCCATGTTTAAGATCTTCATCAGGTCGATCTTCAACCCACTCTTCAACTCATAGTGGACGTTGAACTGATACACTTTCCTCTGTTTAGTGAACATCACCATCGAACCATTTGCATCCACATTCAACAACTCAATTGGACTGCTCACGTCATATTTGAACACCACACAACTCGAATCAAAGTTCTCATTGCTCTTGAACCTTCTGAAATCCAACACCACCAATTCCGAGTGTGTCAACGTCGTATTGGCAATCATCAACAGATTGTACTTTGGATGCCATGTCAACTGTGTCAATTGCAACTCATGGTTGTAGTCGTTGATGTAGAAACTCCATTCGTGGTCCAGTAGCGAATACACCAACACAGACTTGACACTTGCCAATGCTAAGTATCGTCCATCTGGTGAAATGGATGCGAATTGGATATCTGGGATCTGGTGCGCTTGTTCAAAGGGGATCCTCACAATGTTCCAGTTAGTGGCTTCTTTGCTGTTGATGGAAGGTGGCATCTGGTCACCGGTGTAGATGTGTAATTCAGAACCATGGAGTAAGATTGGATGTGCGTTGTTGTGGTTGGACTGAGAATGGGTGTTGAGTCGTTTCAATAATGGTTGGTGATAGATCTTTGTGGAGTCTGTCAGCAAGATGGAGCGTGCATCTGGTGTGAATTGGGCCTGTGTGATGCTGTTGAGCCATGGAGAGTCAACGTCGTGTTCCGCACTGTCAAAGATGGTGCACCCAAATGTGGACATCAAACACCAGGATTTATCTGAGAAGATAACAAGGAGTGTATCACCATCCTGTGACCAGTGTAAAGTCGATGTGTCCTTGGCCAGTGTGATCTTCTTCACTGTGTACTTGGTAACGTAGTTGTACAGCGTCAAAGCATTCCCATTAGTCAATGCCAATAAGTTGAATTCTCTGTTATGCGAGAATCTCCCTGTTCCTGTAACTTCCTTGATCTCTTCAATAGTGTACACTTGGTAGCCATTGGTCCTTGTCAGTGTGTGAAGTGATCCATCATTCCGTTGGAGTAAGATCTCTCTGTTGTTCAAGTACTCCAATTGACACACAGAAGTTGGGTCTTCAACACTCTCAATGACCTTGTGCACATCGTTTCCAAGGTTCAACAACTGTACATTGTGTGAAGTCACCAAGAACAACTCCCACTGTGACAACGGCAGGAAAGAAACAATACCATGTGTGATCTTTAAGAACAAACGGAATCTCAACTGGTACTTCTTCACGGGTTCCTCCACCGTATTACGCTCAAAGAATCCCTATTGACGTTCCTGGACAATTCCATTCTGTAGCAGATTCCCTGATTTCGTGTACACAGTGAGCAGTTCGTCATCGTTGTTGTTTGGCTCTGGTAGTTTGATGGCATATACCAATAGGAAGTCTCCAGAGGTCTGGACAATGACAACAGAATCTTCTTGGTTGTACTTCACCGAAAGGTTCTTCCCGTATTTCGTCAAACTCTCCTCGCTACGTACATGAGAAGAGATCACGACGTCGTTGTGGTGGTCAAACAGATGTATGGTGGTCTCCGTGAGGATCAACGATGGATGCTGTTTCCTTGATGGGGTGACGAGTCCGATGATTGAAATGGTGTCGTGAGACTCAGAAGGCCCCGGATATTTCGGCAGTTTGAGTGTGTTGGGCACCAGATGAGGCCATGACATTGCTGGTGTGTGTCGAATCGGGTGTCAATTGGGAGTGGAATGGAAACTGTGCCGTTTGGAAGTCCAAGTCCAGAGTCCAAAGCTGTCCCTTGTTGATGTCCGCAGCAGTTCGAGCTGGCTGTCTATTATTGTGGTGTCCGGGTGCCTCTCTCACCTGGTCGAAAAGTGTATCTCAATTTTCCGATCCTGGTGCATATTTCCGAAAAGACCCCGTGGTTTTCGTCTTTGCAGTAGTTCTAGATTTGGGAGATAATTGGGAGATCGAGGGGGGCCAATCAAGGTCATTGGACGGTTCATCCGGTAGAATGAGATAGAATATATGTACTATTGGACTAATTGGGTGGTTGACGTCCAGGTTTGCCGTATTCTGCTGGCGAATAGAGACGCTAAAGAGAGACAGATCTTCGTAGTCAGTCAACTATAATACCCAAACATCAAGTTGATGCACACCTGGTCCGTATTTACCATGATACTTAGACGCTCCCGGGTGGTTTAAGCTTTCTCTATTGGTTATCAGCCTGTCTCTTGTCATGCAACTGGATTGTTGATGAAGCTAAGAGTATGCATAGTGGAGGGAAATTTTCCATGGTGTTCCACAACTACGACAAAGATGGAACAGATATGCACAATTCAATCGAAAGCTCCCTGACTCCTGAGCCGAAAGGGAACTCCGTTTGTTACTTAAAACGTACAAGTCCGTAGATAAACTCTAGTTGCTCGACGAATTGGGATATATAGGTATGCATTGTTTGCATCTCATTTACGTGATCCGATGCAACGCTCACTGCTTTAGATATAAGTAGCCATGACAATGATGAAGTTCTAGCCAGCCATGATAACTGGTAGTCATGTACATGGGTATGGCTCCACTGTGGTGCTTAAAGATGGTTGAAGTGTTCGTAATTGAGTATTTTCTTCAACTCAACGGTCTAGATCGTCGCACGCGTATAATCTGAAGGCCATAAACCCCCTCATGGAGTCACATACAGCTCTCGGAGTTGCCGTTCAATTTAGACCAGCCCAGTGATCAGCAGTACAGTTGAGGTATAGATAATTCTATCAACTACTCTATCGATGGAAATAAGCGTCAGTTAGCAATGATAAGGGAACGGATGAAGTATTCTTGATGTTCCAGGCCCTCCTGAGAAGTCGAAGTGCTACCTCCATCACACGAGCGGGGCACACATATTCAACAACCAGTACTGCTATCAATCAACTGATTCCGTAAGCCCCCATCTAGTATCTCCCATATTACCATCAGCACGGAGATCCAATACGCAGCACCCACAATGCATCCAAGGGGATCGTCAACTTTCGACACAGACGTACAGTATATACGTATAACGTGCACACAGTACTACACATGAGCCCATGTTAATGCATTTTTCTCATGTCTAGTGCCTCGTGAGTGAAATAAACCAATAGAGTTGTGTGTTCCGATGCTGCCATCTCGTTTTCGGGCCGTTTGAAAAGTCTGACGTCACTGGAGGCCATCTAGTTGTTGTAGTCTACTGGTTGGAGGGGGGCCTCTGACCCCCTTACGATTGGGGGAAGTTAGGGGTACCGATCTGGCTCCTAGTCTTGGTATACTATTCAATCACTACTCTCTCATTCATAGATCAGCCCATCAAGCTATCTCTCATACCGGATGGGTCTGAAATGTGGAGAAATCATTATCTAAGCACGATTCCCAATCTTCCCCCAGATTTCCCTCAGAGCTGTCTTGAGGGTTTTTCATGGTCGTAGAAGGTTGTGGAACTTTGGAGAACCTCGTGGAACATTCCTGATTTCGCGGGTGAATTTGCGGAGATGTTCGTTCGGACCACACACACCTGTGACACTCGGACGTGGCAGCCCGCTTAACTACTACAGTCTGAGCCTCCGCAACCGGGATATATCCGGCATTGGCAGGTCTGCGGGCACTGGCCTCCTCGCCTCCTCTATAAGCTGGCCTTATAAAACAAGTTTCCTGGCGTTTTGAGAACGCTGTGAAGAGGAGGAGGAGGAGGACCAAACTTATTATAACTGGATTCTCGATTGGCCAACGGGACTTTATCTCAGTACTATCCACACCACACAATTGCATCCCCACCACACACTACAAACTTAAGGACTCCCATTCTCGCTGACGTAACAACCGCCCGGTCTGCCAAATTTTCACGGCCACCACTACTACCCACCGTACACCGCCCAAACAATCATCAAGGACTCACTTGGCTAGTTCTCTCCAACAGTCTCCCCCCTCCGCTCCCGTTCTTGTTATGAAGATCAAACCCGAGGAGGAACCAGTGGTCGTGCCTGAAGCTTCTTTTTACCATCCCTACACAGTCAACCCAGAGTATCTCCAGCAGCTGAACACTCCGACTTTCTATCCTCAGCAGCCTCAACAGTCGCAGCATCCGCAACAGCCACTAGTACAGGTCTAGGAACAACAACAACAACAACAACAGCAGCAGTTTTTCCCACAGAATCGACCAGGTATCATCGCTCTGAATCCCAACTAGAACAACATCAACGCCAACTTCATCTCCGCCTACCCGCCCTCCACAGTGTACCAATCGCATCCTCTCCCTCCGACTCTCCACACATATCACGCAATGGAAAGCAACCAGGACCCTTCCCTCAGCAACATCGACACCCCAGCTCCCTTCTTCATCGAGACCCCCGTGGTAGATGACCCGTCACTCGGCGTTGTCTCTACCCCACAGGTGGACCCAGGAAGCATGGTGATCCCCACTTCACTGTTGGAACCTCAGATCCAGCCTATCGTGGAAGAACCAATCGACGCCATCACACCGCTTACCGCCCAATCCATCATCTCACCGCGTGTAAGACCACAGCGTCTGTCTACGAGATCCAGCACTTCATCGTCTATAAGCGCCGATAAGAGAGCCGCCAATAGCACTACCAGCAACACCAACACTAACAACAACGGTAACGCCACCCCTGGTGCTGTGGCCTCCACCGGTGTGTTGGCGCTTATGAAACCGTACAAACCCGCCAAGACCAAGGGTAAACAGCAGAAGTCCAAGCCGGCCTTTGTGATGAAGCTGTGGGCCATGGTGAACGACCCAGAGAACCAGGAGTTGATCCAATGGTACCAGGACGGCAAGTCCTTCGTCGTCACGCACAGAGAGAACTTCGTGCAGAGGATCCTACCCAAGTACTTCAAACATTCAAACTTCGCCTCCTTTGTGAGACAGTTGAACATGTATGGGTGGCACAAGGTCCAGGATCCAAGCTCAGGGTCACTCCACAGTGATGAGAGATGGCAGTTCGCCAACCCAAACTTCCTCAAGGACAAGCCAGAGTTGCTGGAGAAGATCGTGAGGAACAAGCCACAAGAAGACCAGGATTCCAATGGGGGTCCAGGTGCCACTTTGAGCCAATGGGACGTCTCGCTGCTCATTGGTGAGCTCAACACCCTCAAGTCCAACCAGCTCAAGATCACTCAGGAACTCTCCAGAGTGCGCCAGGATAACGACTTACTGTGGCAAGAGTTGTACCAAACAAGAGAGAGAAACATGGTCCAGAACGAGAAAGTCGAGAAGATCCTGTAGTTCTTGTCCTCCATCTACGGTAACAACAAGGCTCAGGTTCTCGAGGACCGTATTCGTGCCCATGCTACAGAGAGCGAACAACAACTCCGTCAGTACAACCCTCAAGAGTTTGTACAGACCCATCTCAACGGCTCCAATGTCGGTGCCCCTTCGCCTACCGCTTCTACTCCTGATTCTCCACAACAGGCGTTCAAGCCCCGTCTGATGATCAAGCAACATCGTCACGTCTCGGGCCCATCTTCTACAGCTTCAACTTCACCGAAGCCTGACGTTGGCGGTGCATCGGTGTATGAATTGGACAACTCACCGGTACAGGAGATCCTTAGAACACCTGCCAACACCCTCAACCAGGACATCCCACCACAGTTGAGTGCCGCATTGGAAGACGAGTTGTATCAGGGGGCAATGGATCCTCCACTCTCCAATTCTGCTCCAATGACACGCTCTACGGATCCCATTGCAACCGGTAAGAGCAGTAAGAAGAGCAAATCTAAGGCGACTTCAAAGATCCCAGTACATCCTACACCTTCACTGGATGATTTGGCTCGTACCATTGAGCAACAGGGCCAGTCTTTGAATGACATCATCACAAGGTTGCAAAGCACACAGTACGATCAACCACAGTCTTTTGATCTTGATGAGTTTTTAAACGATGAGATGATTCCAGGTACGAGCACCACGAACCAGGATGACGCTTCGGAACCAACAACGTCGACTACCAACACCGATTCGATCAACACACCACGTTTGTCATTGGAACAAGTGGACGATGAGAGTCTGAAGAGAGCATCTGACGTGGTGGACCCCGATGACGTTGTCGAGGAGATCATCAACCCTTCCAAGAGAAGAAAATCAGGAAACTACAACTGATGAAGAAGAAGATGATGATGATGATGTTTAGGCTATATATACACAGATGTACCTTACTTATGTCTTGTAGAGCGTATCCAAGAACCCCTCAACCAATCTATCAGTAACTCCCTGGGTCTTGATACTTCCAGCAACACCGTACAACGCAGCAGTGTCCGACTTGGCTGGGCCTGAACCTTTCAACTCGCCAATGCACTCCTTTATGGTGTCACACAGCTCATCCACCACAGGGGCAGACAACGTGGTGATGGCCATGTGTAAGGCAGCTGGCTTCTGCAATGCACTGAGATGCCATCCACGGTGGGACAACAAATCGGCCAACTGGTAGATGTTCACCACTTCTGACTTGAAAGACACCACTGAGGCAATTGGGTCGCCAATGACTTCCAACTCAGGACACTCTTTACGCAAACGGTCCTTCATCTTTCTAGCAGCGGTGACGATGGTACGACAAGACTCGGTGTAACCGTCATCACCCATCTTCAGCAAAGTGGCCCAGCACCCCACCATCAACGCACCTGGTCTGGAACCGGCGAGTGTAGGAGACCCGTAGATACCACCAGTCCACTCGGAGTTGATGTAGTACTGAGCGGCTCTCAACTCGCTGTTACGATACATGATGATGGAGGAACCCTTTGGAGCAAACCCGTACTTGTGAGTGTCACAGGAGATGGAAGTCACACCGGGGACTCTGAAGTCGAACAATGGTGGGTTGAATCCGGCTTTTTCCATGTATGCCACGATGAAAGAGCCCAAACAGCAGTCCACGTGCACAGGGATGTCGTACTTCTCACCCAGCTTACCAATGGCCTCGATGTCGTCGATGATGCCGTGTGGGAAGTTTGGCGCAGATCCGGCAAGCAACACGGTGTTACTGTTGATGAGCCTCTCCATCTTCTTCACGTCCACTTTGTACGTCTTTGGGTCGAGTGGGGCGTGGTGGAGTTTGATACCGAAGTAGTACGAGGCCTTGTCGAAACCGGCATGGGCAGTCACTGGGATGACCATTTCAGGCTGGGTGATTCCTCTGTGTTTGTACGCGTACATCTTAGCACTCAAGCAGGCAAGCAACAGGGACTCAGTACCACCGGAGGAGGTGCCACCCACACCGGACTCAGGAGCATTGAACATGTTGAGCACCATCGAGACCACTTCGGCTTCCATCTTACGCACGCCGGGGAACACATCCGGATGGAGCTGGTTGGCCACACAGAAGATCTTGAAGGCCTCCGACTGGATGTTGATGGTGTCTGCGCCTCCGTGGTACACTGCGCCGGAGACTTTGCCCTTCTCCCACTCTGTGTGCTCCAATTCAGAAAGCTTGGTGAGCAAGCTGGTGATCTCCTCGTCCTTGAGGCCGTGTGCTGGGAGTGTGGGGAAGTCCTTTACTTCGGGGGTCTTCTTGATCAGTTGCTGCTCCAACTCGCCAATCACCTTGGAGACTTCCTTATCAACGCCTTTCTTCACAAAGGGGAGACCCAGGAACCAGTGGAAGACCTGCTTGGAGACTCTGTGGAAGACCAGCTGTGTGTATCCGATCGGGCCGTACCCGATGACGTTCACGATGAGTCTGTTGAGGTGGGAGAGGAGAACGCTGATGGGTGGGTGTTAGTAGGAGATATATGAGAAGTTGGAGTAGAGATCAGACTCACCCATAGAAGACAACGTCTCTCAATCTGTCAAATATCAGTGTTAGTATCCATCAGAGGAGGGGGAAAGCGGAAAGCGGAGACATCCCACTCACAGTTGGTACGTGGAGGCGCCGTGGAGATACTGGACAAACGCCATCGTCCACTTGCCGAAGAGCCGCTCGAGCTCAGCAACGTAGTCCTCAGGCTTCAGATCTGAGTTCATTTTGGGGCGAATCCGGTGGTTTTCTTTATGGGTTCAGACCCACGTTATGTGCCAAAGTGGTGCCTTCACGTTGCAATTTCGGCTTTTTGTCTCACAATTTCTGCCGATTTCGTTCCGGCCGGATTTTCGCGTCAGACCAGAATTGTGCGGGGGTGGCTTACTCCCATGTATATATGCTGAGGAATTACGAAGATACTTGACAACTACACCAATTTCCATCATTAGTCTATCCGGTTTCCTCTATACATCACATATACGGTGTGGTGGCTCTGTGGACACGGCCGTTTCTCCCCACAGACACAGTTGGGCCCCTCTCTTTCAAGGCCTGGTCCAGTCTTGACTTGTACACTTCCAGGAACTTCAACTCGTTCTCCATCTTCTCCAGCTGCATCTTCAAGTCTGTCTTTCTATCTTCGTATGATAGCAGCCTCAGTTTACGACCCGGACCACCAACTTTCGCCTCCAACGACTTGTTCAGCTCCTCCGAGTTCTTTGCCTTGATGGCCTTCTCTGCAGCTGCCGAAGTGGACCGTTGATACTCTTGTCTCAACTCGTCGGTCTTCCCGCTCATCTCAGAGTTCTCCTTTGTGAGTTCTTCCAACTGTCTTTTTAGCTTCTCAATCTCCTTGTCCATTTGTAAGTCATCCAGTGCCTTCTCTCCCTTGGCTACCAACTCAAGCTCTTTCTTCTTACTCTCTAGCTGTTGTTCCCTCTCATGGAACTTCTCGTACTCAGCTTCCAATCTGATAACTCTTTTCGCTGCTGCCTCTGCGTCTTCTTTCAACTTCAGACTCTCTTTAAACACACTTCCAATGGCCAACTTTGCGTTGTCATCACTGTTGTGTTTAATAGTGGATTCCAATCTCAACGGTTTCAATGCCTCTCTGTTCTCTTCTATCGACTGTTGGAACATTCTGATTCGTTCAATTGTGAGTTTGGCCAGTAGAGACTTGTAATCTATCAGAGTGAGGCTCTGTGGGACTTCCAACTTCTCCATCTTGATCTTCTTGTGTGACTTGGATCCCTCTGAATGTGTTTGTAAAGGCACACTGGATTCAATGCTCTGTAACAGTTCTTTATCGTCATATGTCTTGAAATCAGGAAGATCAGGCACTGGCCACTGGTTACTGGAAGGGTCTTGGAAGTACCTTTTCACATTCTGGAACAGCACACCACACTGGGACCTGAACTGCTCGGTATAGTCACCATTACGAGACGCCAAAGAACACCATAGAGCTCTCGAGTGGGACATCCCCTTGTTCTTTATCAATCCATGGAGATGTGACTGTATCACCAACAACTTGATCAGCGGGATAGGTTTCCCGTTCCAACGTCTCATGTTGTACACGTTGGCGTTGTTCTCATCCAGCATAGCATCAAACGACACGATGAACTGTGGCTTCACCGTGGTGAATGGCATACTCTGCAGTTGTTGTGACGTTATCAGATGGAAACGGGTCTTTGTCGACGCGAAATTTGGTTTCACTCGTGGTGTATAGTCATCGTCTTTCAAAGTCTTCCTCTCCATTGGTGTTGCCTGCTCCTTCATCTCATACAACGAGGTACCAGAGTGTCTCTTGTACGTCACGTTGGTTCTCCCCATCAAGAACGCCTCAATGAGATCCATCTCCTTCATGTTGTGTCCCACCACCAACACATCCAAGTTCAAATCGCACACTGCACCAATGAGCTTGTCAAACTTGCTGAATTTGTCACTCGCCTCCATCAGTCTCTCATGGGACTCCATCAACAACAGTCTCTTGGGCATGTAGTGTTCCACTAGGAGGTATGGATGATTAGCGATCCCCACCATCGCACCACTCAAGAGACTCTCCAATTGCTATTCTGTAAGTGCGTCCCCACTGTCAACTTCCATCGAGTCCTTACCGGATTTGGACATTTGAGATACCAATGAAGGTCTGTGGAGAGACACCAGGACTTCCACCAATTGGCGTTGAACAGGTGAGAGTCCCAACGGGAGGTAGAAAACCGGGTCTTGAACCGTTCTATCAGTTGGGACATCGTCGTCCATCATCGCACTGATATTCATCTTGTCTGCTTTATAGTCCTAGTAGGTGTATAGATTGGTGTTGAAGAGGTAAACAAAGAGTGAAATGAAATAGTCCCGAGTAGTGAAGTACCGAAGACTAGTAGCCTAAACAAAAGTCGCGAACTCGTTTGTTGGCTCTACCTAGTCCGTATCTTCGGGAAACTCCGGACTGGGGAGGGACTGGATCATGGTGGAAATCTAGAAACTTTTGTCATCTTTCACTCACATTTATTAACCACCAATTATACACCAATCGAGTCATGGAGCAGCTCACTAACGAACTTGGAGACGTGTCAATTGAGGACTCCACCGGCGTCTGTTTCAACTGGAACGTCATCCCCGTGACCCGCAACGAAGAGATCGAAGCCACTCTACCATTAGCAGCTCTCTTCACTCCCTTATCTCCCACTACACAGGTGTTGAATGCCACCACAACTCCGCCATTGTTCTGTCGAGGATGCAAAGCTGTCATCAACGAATTCTGCACTGTCGATACCGTGGCATCAGTGTGGGTTTGCTCCCTTTGTTAGTTGAGAAACCACCATCGATTGGCCGTTGAGATCCCACAAGGACCGGTATAGCAGTACGTTACCCGTCAAGAACATGGGGTACTCTTCTTCACATTTGTTGTCGATCTCTGCATGGATCCATAGGAGCTTGAGATATTGAAATTGCAGCTCTTGGAGACATTGGACTCGTTGGAAGGGACAACCACATACATCTCCCTGGTGGTGTTTGATGGAGACGTGAAAGTGTACGAACTCTCATCCCCGTTGCTCAACAAGACCGGTGTCTTGATCGGATCGAACTCGTACTCAGAGAAGGAGATTGTTAAGCTGTTGAGATTGGAAGCTCTCAACACCAGACTGTACCATAAGGATCACATCACAGACTTCTTTTCAGGGAACATCCCCCGCATCAAACAGGTAATATCATCACTACAGCCCACACATGTCAAGGACTCCCCTAAGAAGAGAAGAGCGAGAGCCACAGGACTCGCCATACAAACAGCAACCATTGTCTCGCGGTACACTTTCAATTCACACAGAGCTCACGTGTTTGTATTCACAGATGGCCCATGTACTCAGGGTCCTGGAAGTGTCGTTGAACTGGAGAAGTCCAAACAGATCAGATCCTTCTCAGACATCAGACGTGGGAAGAAGGCCAGTCTTGTGAACAAGAGTAAGAAGTTCTACGACGACCTGGCGCGCAGTTGTGTTTCCAAAGATGGGTTTGTCAGTGTTTCGTTGTTTGTCTCTGGGTATGACCAAGTTGGTATCTACGAGATGAGATCGTTGAGCGGGAAAACAGGAGGTGAATGTCTCCTTGTGGACTCTTACGGGATGAACATCTTCAAAAGCAGTTTCAGTCGCATGTTTGAACTGGATTTGGGGGACAATTTCGTTCATCTGAACAGTGGTGAAGTGAACGTGTTGACGTCCAGAAAGTTGGAAGTTGCTGGATTCATTGGACCTGGAACCGTCATCAGAGCTGAGGAGGAATCCGAGATGATTAGTGACCATCCTATCGGCGAAGGCCTTGGGAACACGGTGAGACTTGCTATGCTTTCTGAGAACCATTCCATCGGTGTGTATTTCAGAGTCAAGACCGTGCCCTATGGCGCAGAACGCAAGTCCATGCCGGGGAAGATGGTGATACAATTCCAAGTCAGATACACTACCAGTTGTGGATCCACTATAGTGAAGTACATCACAGTGAGGAAACCAACAACCAATACGAAGAAAATGGCCCAGTCTTTCGATCAGGAAGCAGGTGTCGTTTTGAGTGCCCGGAGACTGATCCATGATATCACACACAACAAGCTGGATCATGAGAGATTGAAAGATGTGGCTAATGAGGAGACTGTCCAGCTTTTGAAGAGATTCGCTCTCTATGTTCCAGATGAGCCATCGTCTTTCACACTACCAAACGAGTTCCAGCACTATCCACAATTTGTCTACAACATGTTGCGATCGCCGATGATGACCAACTTCAACACGACACCGGACGAGTCCACCTATTATACATCGATCTTCATGAGGGCCAACATCGCAGACTCCCTATTGATGATCCAACCTGACTTGGTTGCATACAAGAACGGTGAAACTCCAAAGCCCGTACTTCTTGACACCACATCGTTGGATCCAGACGCCATCTTGTTGATGGACTCCTTCTTCCACATTGTGATACAGATTGGAACCAACCTGATCGACGAAGAGGACACACAGGCTCAATTGCAGCCTGTTATCAAGGAGGCCATGGACAGGTGCTCCACAAGGTTCCCTCTTCCAAGATACGTCGTTGCCGATGAAGGTTCGAGCCAGGCCAGATTCATCAAGTCGAGACTGAACCCGTCCAGTGTCGGAGCTTCGACTGGTGTCCACACAGAGGATGACTCATTGGCCAGATTCTACAGATCAGTGGTGAAGAGAGTCGTAAAGAGATGAGATGGATCTTATGTGGCTACTAAATAGTTAGACGGTGTTGATAAACATCCTTGCACCATGCACGTCCGCTTATCGCGAAAATCTTCAGCGGAAAAGAAAGAGAAAAAAAAAAAAAAAAAAAAAAAAAAAAAAGTAGGCAGCAGTGTCGGTCTTCGCGGCGTTTCAGCGGCCTGTCAACATTTCGCTATCGATTACTCACTCTTTCTGCCTCTTCTGTGAGCGGTCTTCTTCTCTGTTCTCCTGTTTCAACCGCGCACAACCACGGAAACTACAATAATGTCCTCGTGTGGCGACAACTCAGTATATGCCCTCATCTCCGGTGTGTCTGGAGGTGCCTCTCTTTGCGCGTGGATCGTCGCCCAACTCCCGCAACTCGTGGAGACTTACAACACCAAATCCGTCGAGGGTTTGAGTGGATTCTTCGTCTCGATCTGGATCCTTGGTGACATCTGTTCGTTCTTGGGATGTGTCCTCACAGAGCAGATGTACTTCCAATACATCCTCGCAGTGTATTTCCTGTTCAACGACTTCGTACTGGCCGGCCAGTACTACTACTTCGGATACTATCTCAAGGGGAAGAAGCATCACAAGCACCATCATCAGCACCGTGGTCATGGAGCCATTGTGGACACCGCAAATGCTGTTGCACGTGCTGCTGTGCCAGCCACGATACTCGCCTCTCAGGTGAGTCAAGGTAATGCACTCCCATTGGGCGACTTGGCATCTTTCTCCTCATCTGGATCTGGAGAGTTCTTCCCTCAAGGTGACAAGCTGTTGATGCTTGGTACTTTCTTTGCATGGACGAGTTGTACTCTATACTTCTTCTCCCGTATCCCACAGCTGTTAAAGAACTACGAGAGAAAGTCTACCGAGGATGTCTCACCTTTCTTGTTTGCATGCACACTCTTTGGTAACTTGACATACACCGTTTCCATCTTGACAAGCACTGACTTTGTCTGCCCGGAGACCAGATGGGACTTCTTCTACAACGAGTTACCGTATATGATTGGAAGTGGAGGTACCATCATCTTTGACATTGCGTACTTCTACCAGTTGAACCTGTATAAGGGCAACAGTGCACCAAAGGATGACGAGCAGAGACCGTTGTTGTCCAGCAGTTGATATTCCAGCATTGTTCATCATTATATTATTCCATTATGTATCATAATATTCCTGCATCTAAGAACTCAATACCCTTAAGTGTTCATTCATCGTTGTAATGCCATAGATCATGTCTCTATAATGAGTGTGTTCCTTCCACATCCACGAGCAAATAGACGTCACTGTACAGTAAGCCGAATATCTCGAATTTACGTCGATGCAACAGAAGCCAATCACATGATCTCATCCCACGACACGACGTCACTATACACATTTCAGCTACACTAGTTTTAGGTCTTAAGACTTATATACAAGTTACAACGTACGATTCAGTTGGGTGTGGTCCGGATCGAGTCTTGTCGTCTTTGTCGTAATTCGTTCTCAGCATCGACTGTGGTAGATCCTGGGATTGGCAGTCACTAAAATCTAATCCCGATTCTCTCTCTGCAAATCAGTGGAGTGTCTGTGTAGTATTTAGATCACAAGGTATGTCTGGTAAACAAGATGTACCCCGTAACAAACTGTGCGAAGGAGTTCATGATGAACCTTTCAAAGGGTCTAGAAGGTTGTGTGAGTCTGCGAGTTCCCCCTTTGAGAAGTTGCGTAAACTTTGAGTCTCACAGTTCACTTGCTTTCGCCAAAACATCCGAATCAGGCCTAATTTTACGCCAATTCGCTAAGTCAGACACGCGTTGAAAGTAGACCAGATGCGCAATTCCCGATTTCCGTTGCGTATGGGCCAAATTTTTCATCTCAGATGAATTTCAAGAAA
>JAKVQR010000283.1:16705-30200 GCA_030462915.1 Petasospora meyerae | reverse complement strand
GAATCGGCGTTCTTCCACAAACTCTCAAAGCTCAAACTAGACGAATTTAAGCTCGATGAATCAAGGAAACCACTTACCGCCACAGTGAACATCAAGAGCGTCTCCATCGGCGAACCACCAGCGGTAACTCTATCAGATCAATCTTTCAACCCATACGATGTTACAACTCACTCCTTGGGGTCCGTCATACCGCTGAAGGGCCACATAGTCAACTTCAACACCATAGAGGAGTTCAAGAGACTGGACAAGGCGCAGTTTCTCAGGGAAGCAGGAGCAAGAATTCTATCCAGCATTGAATCAAAGGAGGTCCTCAACGACCCTTCACTATTGAATACATTTGAGGTCATCAGTTTCGCCGATTTGAAGAAGTTCAAGTTCTACTACTGGGTCGCCTTTCCCTCACTATCTTCACAATGGGTGATCAACAAGAGTGAACCCATCACACAGTTCCCTGAGACAGTTGTCAACTGGGTAGAAACACATTCCAACTCACCTGATGCACAATGTTTCCTGTTGGAAGGCGAAAGTGATACAATGGAGGCCAAATCATTGTCAGAACTCAAAACAGATTCGTCACCCCACATTGGATTCATCGACTCCTCACTTGTTCCAGAAAGACCATCCAAGTTCTTACAGAATTTGCTAACTGCACTCTCACTATATGGACACAGCACACTGAAAGTTTCCATTTATCGGCTCTCTGGACAAAGCTTCACATTACACCTATCGAACATCTCCACGGACCCAACGAAAGTCACAGGATGGGAGAGAACTTCACAGAACAAACTCTCACCTAAGGTGGCAGACCTCAGCTCTTTGATCGACCCTATCAAGCTATCAGAACAATCAGTGGACCTAAACTTGAAGTTGATGAAATGGCGTGTTGCACCAGAATTGGACCTGGAGATTGTGAAGAACACAAGTGTTCTACTCCTCGGTGCTGGAACTTTGGGATCATACGTCTCACGCGCCCTTCTTGGATGGGGAGTACGGAAGATCACATTTGTCGATAACGGGAACGTCTCATACTCCAATCCTGTTCGTCAACCATTGTTCAATTTCGAAGATGTTGGTAAACCTAAGGCCGAGACTGCAGCTGAGGCCTTGAAGAAAATTTTCCCAATGTGTGATGCTCAAGGTTACCAACTGGAAATCCCAATGGCTGGCCATCCAATTACCAATGAGGAAACACAGAAGAAGGACTATGAACAGCTGGTGAATCTCATCCAAGAGCATGATGCTATTTTCTTGCTAACGGACTCCAGGGAGACCAGATGGCTACCAACAGTGATCGGTAACTCATTGAGTAAACTTGTGATCAACTGCGCACTTGGATTCGATAGCTACTTAGTGATGAGACACGGAGTTGAAGGAAAGCTGGGTTGTTACTTCTGCAATGACGTTGTTGCACCAACAGACTCTCTCACAGACCGAACGTTGGATCAGATGTGTACCGTCACAAGACCCGGTGTGGCATTGATGGCATCTTCTCTTGGAGTGGAATTGATGATTTCCTTACTACAACATCCTGACAAACAGAGAGCTAAAGTTGGAGAACGTACATTGTTGGGAGAGCTTCCACACCAACTGAGAGGGTTCTTGGATAAGAATGAGACTATGAAGCTACAGGCTCCTGCGTTTGACTACTGCTCTGCATGCTCCAGAAACATCGTGGAAGGCTACAGAGAAGGTGGATGGGAGTTTGTGAAGAGTGCACTCAACGATGTAGAGTATCTATCGAAAGTAAGTGGATTGGCAGAGGTTCAAGCCAAGGCAGAAGCGGCAATGGCAGATCTCGAACTGGATTTCACAGACGAAGAGTGGGAATGATTTTATTGTCAGTATACGAGCCAGACAATATCAATAGTATTCGTAATTGTGCAAAGAACTCATCCAGGGGTGCTGTAACTTGAACTCCCCGTTCATGGAACTCTTAAGCCAACGATGGAACCTCCCAGGAACATGTTTGAGCTAAGGGTCAGGCATTGGAAGTGGCTCATGGTTAAGAGTTATCTTGCTTCTATTTGCTATCAGCTGAGATGCTTCGATGATGCAAATGGATCTCCCTGTTTTGATACGGATATCCGGATCCACCAGTGCAATGTACTCGTCGACGTGTTTCTCCAAGAGTAACAATGTGAGTCTCCTAAGACTTGGGAAATGATTTCCATCAAACACTAGACGGAGGTCTCCGAATGAAGCTGCATCATAAGCACGCCACACAGAGTTCATCTCCAGTACAAATTCAGTGAGTGATCCGAATGGGGCATATGGGTTACGGTATTGTGGAACAAGGCAGTCCACAAAGTACCCCACCACAATGAGTTTCTTCAGTGAGGCATCCAGACTCGAGATTGGATCGAGCTCCAAAGCTTGTGAGCCAGATGGGTCGTTGTTAACCCTTATCAACTCCAATGTCTCCAGTTTCTTCATCCTACCATGGAAGATATCATCAATATTGAATATACCTTGATCTAAAATCACTATCTTGAGCTCTTTCAACCTTCTCAAGTCAGTGAAGTGAATGTTCCAGATGGGGAAGTCTCCTGTGGCTGCTACGAGCTCCACTCTCTCCAGGTTCGGACATTTAAACCGTTCTCCTCTGTCCTCCCACAACAGTCGTATTTGTCCATTGTTTCGTATATGAATCTGGTCATGTCGTGGGGAGATCCTTTTCCACACCAGAGTCTTCAAGAATCTGAAATACGGCATACTTCTGGAAAGGTACCAATCAGGAAGCCCAATGAACTCCACGTGTGCAAACAGTCCCATCACGTTGAACTCATAGAGACCACCTTTGGAACACAATGCCTATCTCTATGAACGGAAATGAGCCGATTCATGGGACCAATTAGCATTGTAAACCACCAGTCGTCTATCCATCAGGGCAGTCATAAAGGGGTAATACTTGTATGCTATCAGCAAGTTGGGGATGACGTTTGCATAGTACTCCACTTGCAAAGTCGTCAGTTCGTGTATGTGTCTTGGAAGACTGATGATCACCGTTTGGCTTTCAGTGGGTAATTGAGGGTTATTGAGACACCGTAATACAAGAAATCTAGTCCCATGTACGTTGGCAATTGCAGTGGATGCGTACTAAACGGGCATCATGTCAACCACTCGGGCATCATACACAATCATGGGCAAGTTAGGGAACCACACTTGTTTTTGCATGGGTGAAATCTATGGCATCATATCCTGCAGATATGGTTTCTGAGAGAGTGACATCTTTTGTAGGGCGTTAGCCAGCCAAGGGTCAATATTTGTAATACGTTTGGGTGTCCTACAAGCTGGTTCCTGTCTCAGTTCCCTATTGTAAGAGGCAACTATACTCTGAGAATAGTCAACAGTGCCACCACAAGGAAACTTCCAAGGACGTGTTATATGATGGAATGGTGCCCCAAGCTGTTTAGCGACTTTCTCCAATAACATAGCGCCCACTGCACATGACTAAGTAGACCGTATCAAGATTGGTGTATCCCTTGTGATGTATCTTGTGTAGAGGCAACCCAGTTCATAGCTGAGGAATCTGTTGGATAGTGCGAGGTCTGCCTGTGCAATGGAGATGATTCGTATGTGTGCTGTTTTCCAGAACTTGAGGGTTCGGACTCTTTCCATGTCGAAGATATCAACCAAATGGGCATGGGGAAGGTTGACGTTCATGAATGGGTCGACCAGGTGATCAACTATCAAGGTGACATGATGTTGCATATGAGGAAACACTTGAAGAAGAGATTCTAAAGACCATATGGAGCTGTAGGGATACCTGTCCATAGCTATGATCATCTGCATGATGATGATAAGCACTTCGTCTGGTAACGTCCAGGGGGTGGGAGATGTCAGAGAGAGCGGAAGGTCTACTGTCATCTTGTGGAGCTCAGTGGGTCATGAGCTAAGAGTTCTGAGTATGTGCTGGGTAGCCATGTCTCAATGCTTTTTGTGTTAGCAGCGATGATTCATCCTCATATAGCTGATACGAATTTAGCTCTTTCATTCATGTTAGAGACGTTTTATGATAAGAGCTCGTAACATCTGCTCTTTGTTATTCATCACCAATCGATATTTCTGGGGATGTGATGACATAAGCACTTTTTTTTTCATTTTTTTGAGCCGCACGGGTCGGATAAACTCGGGTGTTTGCTGCTACGTAGCAGTCGAACCATGAAAAGTTGTACTAGAGATCAGAGAATTCATTAGTAGTCTAGTAATGCTACTACACATCACAGTTGTTTTGATTGTATCTCTGAGTCACTGAAAACTCAATGTAACAGTGTAGTAAAAACATTGAACAACCACCCACTGTCACCCACTTATGTACGTCCAACCACCGTCATGTACACCCCAGGCTTCAGCCAGGAAGGGGTGTTTGACGTGAAATGTGTGGAGAGTACGGCTGGGAGGACTCGTAGTCTTCTTCTCCAGATTGGAGCTTGACACCTCCGTTACATTCAGAAATACACCTAGCCAATGGAAAGAGCCATAATCTTCTCTAGGGGCTAGTGGGGATTCTCAATGAGGGGATCAAAGAGGGGTGCTAAGATACTCCCATGGTATCTTAGATATTCTTAGCGAAGTGGGGCTAAACTTCCACTATATAGAGCATCAAGGAGATCGCACTCGATCTGAAGTCAAGTATAGGGAGATCTCCACATCTTGATACCATCTACTGGCTTATATAGGCTGATCTCGTAGTTTTCAAATTACACCCCTAACCTTTCCACTCGCGTATAACACCTCTATACAAATCAGACGAGGCCCACCGAGATCAAGGTGGAAAAAAAGGTGGGGAGTACTAAAGTTCGTGGCAGACGCGATGGGCCGAACAGGTCAACAACGGGGGTCACTAAAACGCTTCGAAGATCGCATAAATGGGGATCTCTTTGCTTGATTCTCTCACATGTCTGTAGAAAGAACCACGTAATCTTCTTCAACCACTCCAATCATTTCTCAACGTGTGGCTCCCACCTCTCACCCCGGAGGAGTTCTCCCGCGTCTTTCTCAACATAACGTGGTGCCATCTCTCTATTTTTTTTTTTTTTTTTTCTTTCCACGCTTTATGCCTGGGCGGAGATCGGAGAGGCTCCCCACCTAATTTTCGTAGCAGGTGTCTTCTTCAAGAAAAAAAAAAACTGCCACGGCAAACCCGTATAAAGGAAAGCATCCACCCGGGTTTCCCTCAGCTCATACACGCGGGCAACAAAAAGATGGCGCTTAGTTGATTTCTTTCCCTTTCTTCCTTCTCTCGTGACAGGCAATTCCCCTTTCTTGTCTACGTATCAACTATCCATCACACAATGTTCAGACAGGCCAACCGCTCTATCCTCAGAGCCTCTAAGGTAAGTTAACTGGCTATGTGTGTGTGTGTGTGCGCGTGTGAGTGAGAGTGGTACCACCCCATTTCAACCCCACGCGCATTCCTCGATTCGATCCATTTGAACGAAATCACTAACCACCCACACCGCACAGACTGCTCTCCAGCAGAAGAGAAACCTCTCTATCCACGAGTACCGTTCCGCCCAGCTCCTCAGAGACTACGGTGTCGGTGTTCCAAACGGTGATGCTGCCACCACCCCAGAGGGCGCTTACGAGATTGCTAAGAAGCTCAACACAGAGGACCTTGTCATCAAGGCCCAGGCTTTGACCGGTGGTAGAGGTAAGGGTCACTTCGACACCGGTTTCCAGGGTGGTGTTAAGCTCGTCAACACTCCAGAGCAGGTTAGAGACTTGGCCAAAGAGTTCTTGCACCACAAGATCATCACCAAGCAGACCGGTCCAGCCGGTAAGGAGGTCACTGCCGTCTACGTTGTCGAGAGAGCCTTCGCTAGAACCGAGGCTTACTTGGCCATCTTGCTCGACAGAGCCACCCAGAAGCCAATCATCGTTGCCTCCGCTCAGGGTGGTATGGACATTGAGGGTGTTGCCGCTAAGGACCCATCTGCCATCCACACTTTCCCAGTTGACCTTGAGGCTGGTGTCACCGATGCTCAGGCCGCTGAGATCGCCAGTGTCTTGGGCTTCACCAAGCACGCCCAGGCCGAGGCTGCTGAGACCATCCAGAAGCTTTACAAGATCTTCACCGAGCGTGACTCCACACAGATTGAGATCAACCCATTGTCCGAGACCGTTGACCACAAGGTTTTGGCCATGGATGCCAAATTCGGATTCGATGACAACGCTGACTTCAGACAGAAGGAGGTGTTCGAGTGGAGAGACTTGACCCAAGAGGACCCAGATGAAGTCGAGGCCTCCAAGTCCAACTTGAACTTCATCAAGCTCGACGGTAACATTGGTTGTCTCGTGAACGGTGCCGGTTTGGCCATGGCCACCATGGACGTTATCACATTGTACGGTGGTAAGCCAGCTAACTTCCTTGACTGTGGTGGTGGTGCTACCCCACAGACCATTGAGAACGCCTTCAAGTTGATTTTGTCCGAGAAGAGCGTCAGTGGTATCTTCGTCAACATCTTCGGTGGTATTGTCAGATGTGATTACGTCGCTGAGGGTTTGATTGCTGCTACCAAGAACTTGGGTGTTGAGGTTCCAATTGTTGTTAGATTGCAGGGTACCAACTACGAGAAGGCCGCTAAGATGGTCCAGGAGTCCGGTTTGAAGATCTACGCCATCAACGAGTTGGACACTGCTGCTGAGAAGGTTGTTAAGATGGCCAACATTGTCCAGGAGGGTAAGGCTATCGGTGCTAAGATCAACTTTGAGTTTTAAAGAGATAGATCTGCAAACACACACAAACACATGACACATATTCAAGACAAAGGAAAGAAAAAACACACCGTCAATGAGTAACGAATTATATTGCAAAACCTGTAATCTCGCTGGATGATGAGATTGCTCAAGTTCCTTTTCTCTGGTGGTTTTTGATAGATTATAAACGATTGGGATGTTTTTTGATTCGATGACAGATGTACATACTTTGGTGTAGAATCTAGATGAGATATGATGAGATTTCAGCCGTTTTGCGTGGGGGTGACTGGCAGCTGGGGTAGGGACTCGGGAGTACCAAAAAAAAAAAAAGAAAAAAAAACAAACTTGGGCTCGAAAACTCATCTCATCACGCTCGGATGTAAGAGACACCTTTAAGCAACTTGTAACATGGTTGATAGTGGGAAATCAATACCATGTTGTTGACAAGAAGATTGGGAACTCAAATACGGACACTGAGGAGTATCCATACATTACAAAATGTCCCACAACACGTCCCTGCACAATCAGAAAACGAGGCATGGCTAGACTCTCTCCCAGAACACGAAGAAGACGAACTTGTGTATCCAGATGAGAGACTCGACTCACTCACATCGTTGAAACCAAACACTTCATTGCATTCCAAAGTGTCGTATAAGATTCTTGAGAGGTTACCCAACGGAACCATGTCCGTATCCATCCCGATCTCCAACGCACAAATCAGATCATCTGTGTTTTCATCCTTATCATCACATCAACGTCCCAAGGCAGAATCGCAATCCTTTGCAGATATCAGAATCATCAAACTACGATCAGGAAAAGGTGGTGATGGATCCATATCGTTTTTCAGAGACGCAGGAAGATCTATTGGTCCTCCAGATGGTGGTGATGGTGGTGCAGGTGGTAATGTCTACGTTCAGGCCATTGAGGGTCTTTCATCGTTGAACAAATTGAGACAGAACTATCTTGCAGGGGATGGACGTAATGGTGCTTCGAGATAGCTGGATGGTAAGCGTGGTAAGGATGTTGTTATCACTGTTCCTGTGGGTACGGTGGTGAAGTGGTGCCCCGACCCTAAGATTGTGAAGGAGGAGATGCAGATGGGGAAGGAAACCACCGAAGTCGTTGTTGAATGCAAGGGAGATGCGTACTCGGAGGAAGGTGTTGCAGAAGCAAAGTACATCCAACTACACAGAGAATCATACGGTGTTGGAGAAGGCTGGATGTTCAAAGACAACGATAAAGGCGAGGAATGGCACAGAGAGAAGGACTACTTCCGCAGACTGGATAAGAAAGTCCAGAGATTCGACAAGAGAGTTATCAAGGAAGAACAAGATGGAGACCTGTTCCCATTGGAGGGGATTGACTTGAAAGTCGCCACGGAGCAGCCAGTGCTGCTTTTACGTGGTGGAGCAGGTGGACTGGGGAACATGCACTTCCTCACCGACGAGGTTCGCAACCCAAGATTCGCCAAGAGAGGAAGGGCACACCTGGAGGGTCATTTCATCTTTGAGTTGAAGCTGCTTGCAGATCTGGGACTCGTTGGGTTACCGAACGCAGGAAAATCTACGCTGTTGAGGGCCATTTCCAATGCAAGACCAAGAGTTGGACACTGGGAATTCACTACTCTTCAACCTACAGTTGGCACTATCAGTTTGGATATTGACAAACCATCTTTCACTGTGGCTGACATCCCAGGTTTGATCAAAGGTGCTTCCCAGAATAGAGGTATGGGTATCGACTTCCTTCGTCATGTTGAGAGATCTGGAGGGTTGGTCTTTGTGATCAGTTTGGGCAATGAGGACCCTGTTAGTGACCTGGAGATCCTTCTGGGAGAGATGGGAGACCGTATGGAGGGGAAGCGAGTGCTTGTGGCGGCTACAAAGGCCGATTTGGAAGGGGCATAGGAGAAGTACCAGATCTTAAGAGCCAATGTTGAAGAGAGAGGATGGAAGATCGTCCCTGTTTGCGGCATGAAGAAACAGAACATCGAGCAGCTTATCCTGATGATGGGCGAGTGTGCTGGGAAGCTGTAAGTAAAGCCATGACGTGTATATAGACTGATAATGACGATAATAATTGATGACTATGAAAGATGGCTACCAAGGCCTTTGTTTTCCGGTAGGGTAACCCACCTGTCAAAATTTCTCGCGACTTCACTATGAAGAGAGTGATGAGCTTCTCTTCATGAACTTCTTTATGGGTATCCAGTAGCTAGTAAAGGTATCGAATATACCACTATAACCCACTACAATGTCACACGTACGAGAGATCAAACAGAAACAGGAGCTGCAAGCCCGTTTCCAAGTTGCGCTGGGCCAAAGTACCGCTAAAGTCGCAAGTTGGCTCAACACATCACCCTCTACGACTTCCAACACCACTGATGTGACCCAAGAGGACCCTTTCTTCCAACTACCCATCATCTCAGAAGGCTCAGGACTCTCTCTACCGACAGACACAGACTCTTCTGAGATCAACACCATCGGTGACTACGTACACTCTGGCAAATCACTCACATCTTTGAAGAACAAGAAACAACGACAAGTAAGACCACAGGGAATCGCCAACAGAGTGCAGAAAACCGACTCCAAAGCACTGAATGCACTGAGGAACAAGATGAGGAACACACAGAGATCCAATTTGAAGAACGCCAATGTCTCAATCACAGCGCAGATGTTGGAGAAAGTGGACAAGTCAAAAGCCAGTGCTGCTAGTCGAACAGGTGATGATGATAATGATGATGATAGTGACGAAGAGGTTGTGCCCCAAAGCCGTCAAAGAATATGAAAAGAAGCAGAAGTAGAAAATCAGTTCAGGTTAGCAACACTCTTCACCTTCTTCAGCGTCTTTGTAGAACCACCATCCGAAGAAACTCCTTCAGCAGTCCCACTGCCTCTTCTCTTTCTCTCAACACCAGGTGAAGTCTGCAACAACGAACTCACAGCCACTTTCGAGGACCCCACTGAATGTGCACTTGATGGTCTTTCCAACGACTCTATTCTATGTAGTATCGAGGTCGAGTGGACTCTCTTGGACATTGGCGAAGTCTCCAAAGTCATGTCAATCCCCGGATACTGAGAAGGTGGGTAACCTGTCTCACTAGAGAAGGAACCAATGTTTCTTGAAGACGAGGAAGATATGGAAGACTGGGCAGAGTACACTGTGGAGTGTGTGGATTGAGAACTGAGAGAGTTTGGCTGGTGGTGTGGGTATGGGTTGTTGTCGTAGAACTGAAGAAGAGAAGGACGAAGACGAGCGGTGAGATGTGACATTGAAGGGTTGTGTTGCAGTGGCTGTGGTGGATACTGCTGCATCTCCTCTGGAACAGAACGTGGCGGGTTCTGTCTGGAGTACTGCTGAGGCTGTACTGGAGCTGGAGGAGGTGGCGGTGGGTAGAACTGAGAAGGAAGAGAGTCCGTTCTGCGTTGAGCAACTGGGGAACCAGGAGCAGGGACGTAGTGGACATGTGGAAGAGAGTTGGCGTGACGCTGGATCGGCTGGTAAGGAGGAGCAGCAGCAGCACCACCACCACCACCAAGACTCACAGTGGAAGATCTCTGGCTTTGACTCTGGCTCTGACTTTCAGCAGACACTGGGGACTCCCTGAGATGTGAAGGCCCGTGCTGCTGAGTCTGAGTCTGAGTCTGAGGCTGTTGCTGTGGCTGTTGAGAAGGATGAACTGGAGCAAGGGGATCGAGAAGAACGGAGGGCTGTCTGGCAGATGATCTTTCCCAGAAGTGGATCGACTGTGCTCTCAGAGGTGCTGGAATGAAAGGCGACATGATTCTATCATCTGAATCAGGTCTGTTCTGATAACTCTGCTGTAGACGCACCAACTGCGGAGCGACTTTAGGTGTCTGATCGTTATGTTGTTGCTGTTGCTGTTGTTGCTGTTGCTGTTGCTGTTGTTGTTGCTGCTGCTGCTGCTGCTGCTGCGGTGGTTGATGAACATCCTATGAAGAGATAACCGCTTCTGGTGGAATGGCCAACGACACGTTACGAGAGTTTGGTTGTGAGGTAGACTGTATCTGGTATGTGGGTGTGGGTGTCCTTGACATCTCAAAGTGTTGCTGAGGTTGTTGCTGTTGCTGCTATTGCTATTGATGTTGTGGTTGTGGGACATAGACAATTTGTGGCTGAGGCTGAGGCTGTGGTGCTAGTACTCCCATTTGCTGTGGCTGATATGGGAACTGCTGCTCTGGATATCCATACACAACAGCGGGCTGGCCAACTTGGTAGTAGTAGCCCTATTGCTGTTGAACTTGTGGTTGTTGTGTCTGTTGCTGTTGTATTGGCTGTGATTGTGACTGCTGCTGCTGCTGTTGATACTGGAACACCTGGGGCTATAGTTGAGGCTGGGGTTGCATCATGACAGGGTATGGCTGGAAGTGAGCCTGATGACTGAGTTCATGCGCTGGGATCTCTGGAAGGTTTACAGGATCGTCCACCACCACTTTGTTACTCGTACGTCTCTTGATCAACTTCAGACTGTCTTCATCACCCTTCTTGAAATGTCCAGCAGAGTGGCGAAACTCCCATACCATGTCATCACTCGCCGTGCCTCGTTGCTCGTTGATGTGGTTCTGCTGTTCGTTCCAAGTGTCAAATACCTTGTGGAACCCATACATGTGCAACTGTCTGACAAATGAAGAAACGTTCCCGTGCTTGAAGTACCTCGTCAGTGCCTGAGCGAACTCTGTACATGGATGAAGAGCGAATACACCGTCGTTGTCGCCTCGAGACCACCAGATGAGATGGGCAAGTTTTGGGTCGTTCAACATGGCGTATAGCTTCTGTACAAAGGCCGTCTTCTTGGGCTGTACTGGAGCACCATTAGCTGTGGTATTGGTATTGGAGAAAGTGGGGGCGTCAATACTAGTCGTAGGTGTTAGACTGGGAAGATGTGCCGTGGAATCAGCAGCTATCACGAGTGAAGGAAGTTGTTGTGGTTCATGCTGTTGTTGTGAAGGTTGTACAACAGCTTTGTCCTTAGATGCTGCCATCCCTGACTGCTGTGATGTGCCTGATGATGGTTCTTCAACTGACATATTGGTGTGTGTGTGTGTATATGTGAATATTTCTATTCAGCCAAGGAATGTGAAGTAAATTTCAGTGCTGGTTTCTGTCGATGTTCACTACCCGTTCGACCCCGCTGGATGACAGGAATCTTGATAGGTGAAAGATCTTGAGACTCAGAAAAGGCCCACCAACGATCCGTGGAAGTTCTTTAGTGGGTGAGAACACTAGAGAAAGGAGCAAGTGTTTGATACTAGGGCAGATGGAAACGGAACGAAGCTTTCCAGCACCAGTGTGAGAAAGTTCCCTGTAGACAGTAGTGGCCCGTTGCGTGCTCTTTCTCTGTGGGAGAAAATCGGTGAATTTGAAACGAGAAGAGGATCAGCACTCCACTTTATGTGAGTGAAGGTGTGAAGGTGTGAAGGTGTGAAGAATGTGCTCTTTTTTCTTCTCTCCAGGAAGAATGTCACGATCCTTGATGTGTTTCAAGTTACGGAAGCTGAGGCAACAGACCGTTTTTATTTATCTCCTCCACTCACCACTTTTTTTCCTGAGAAAGCCTCCGGCCATTTTTTCCCTAGGTGTGGCTACCCGGAAACAGTCAACTTCTCGGAACAGCTTGTTAGAGCACGCGGGTCCATGCATGCACAAGCGCATTGCTCAAAGTCTGGCGCAAGGAATATCACACAAATGACATGCCTTTCCAAACCATGTCACGCACTCGATGGCAATAGTGCATATTCATACCGCCAATTTGCACTGTCTCCATCACCGGTAAACTGCGTTTCGCGCGAGGTTATGCGCGCCCCCAGTGTGAGTACAACCGCCCGAGAGTCTGAGGGAGGCTATGGTGGGTAAGGAAAAAACCAAAATTAATCCGTTGCCTGAAGACTGTTCGTTGAAAGGGATGGGGAAGTTTGGTAGCAAGGGACTGGCTAGCTCTCAATTTGTCAAGCCGTAAAGTCTAGGTATCCGCTAGCTCGCCTGTCAATGAAACACGGCTGAGTAGAGCAGCCAATCATAACTTCCTGAGCAGTACTAACTTGTATGTATGTCTCAAAGTGACAGCGTTATATCGGAATAACCGTACTCGAAACCACTCCGGGATATGTTAACCCAAGGGTCATAGCTCATGGCTCACAACTACCTACATGAACCAACTCGCAACTACGCCTGTTGTCTCATCCACTCCAAGGTCACGTCACCGTTATGTGCTGGCTCCTGACTCATGAGGCTCAGCCCTAGCGTCTAGGGTATCCAGTAAGATATGGCCTATATCCTACGTAGTTCGTATATCCATAATTCGATACGTGTTGTATATGAAGGTAGTCCTTAGCCTATATCGTGTGTTCTCGCTGCATCTTTCGTTTTCATGATCGCACTAGACTCTAAGAAGAAAGCAATCTCGGTCAGATCAGAGAGTCACCCTGCTTATACCTCATCATCACATATCTCACATGAATATACGCTGGTGATCCTTGTACATTTCCGCTTCATACTCACCATTTAGCTCTAACTCTATAATATAATTTATACATTTCCGCAACGTCGCATGATGGAGGACCCAATATGACGGATAAGAGCGCCGATATAAGTTTCCGATAACTAGTCATGTAGGTTGCTGATGAATAGCAACAACTCTACATATGATCAAACGAGATTCCTGTGTTGTGGCCAGAAAGAATGCTGACACCATCACCCCATCCTACGTTGAAAGAAGCGTAGTTGATGACCCATCTGGATTCTGGAGTATAGCCTCGGTCTTCGGCTCCAGGAATTTCAA
>JAKVQR010000283.1:0-12362 GCA_030462915.1 Petasospora meyerae | reverse complement strand
CAAATATATTTGCACTGCACCTCGCGTAAAACAAGCGATGTACTACGTCTTCACTGTCAACAGTCAGCGGTGTAGTCCAACAGATCATCAAGATATGATCTAGCTAATTCTCATGTTATACGTAGTTACAGTCAACAGGTGAAAATAAGATCCATCAGGACAGTATATCAAATAAAGCAATATGAATAAGGAAGATCAATCATAGATGATTAGAAAGGAATGAAAAGAAAAACAAAATGGATGAGGATAAGTCGTCAGAAAAGCAGGGGATCAAATGCACAAAATAATATCCACTGACTCAGATCGGATTAAAGAAGCTTACAAAATGGAACACTTCTTCTTCTTACCACCGGAGGACTTTTTCATCTTCTCCTTGGTCATCAAAGAGGCTCTAGTAGCAGCCTTGAAGACCTCATCGACGTTGTAGTTTCTCTTAGCGGAACACTCGATGTACTGGATAGCACCAATCTTGTCAGCGACGGACTGACCTTCAGCAGAGGAAACTGGAGCAGTACCTTCAGCTCTCAATCTCTCAATGGTGGCTGGGTCATCTCTCAAATCAACCTTACAACCAACCAAGATGATTGGAACACCGTGACAGAAATGAAGAACCTCAGAGATCCACTTCTCCTGAACGTTGGCCAGAGATTCTGGGAGATCCACGGAGAAACAGATCAAGACAACGTTGGTATCTGGGTATGACAAAGGTCTGAGTCTATCGTAATCTTCCTGACCAGCAGTATCCCAAAGAGCCAACTCAACTCTGCGTCCATCCAAGTCAACATCGGCAACGTAGTTATCGAACACAGTTGGAACGTAGATGTCTGGGAAGGTACCCTTGGAGAAGACGATCAACAAACAGGTTTTACCACAGGCACCGTCACCAACGATGACAAGTTTTCTTCTGATATCTGATGGGGCGGACATTGTGTATGTGTTGTGTCTATCTGATGTAGAATGTGTAGGTGTGAGGGATGTAGTGAGCTTAGGTAATGACGCTATTGTTAGCCTGTTAGTATCAGTTGGATAATATGAAAACCACAACCCAAGCCCTGTGCAGAGCGTATAGCTTATGATCAGCTCCTTCACAATTTCTTTGAGATCACTCGTGTTGCATGGAACGAGCGAAGAGAATTCTCGAATAGGGAATGGGCGCATGACCCGCAACAAAAAATGGTAGGCTATATCATGATCAGCTCATTGAAGACAACTCAAGGAATATCACAATATTTCTAGTATAAAGCTTGTATCGATGGTGTTGAGGACGCGTTGGAAGACATTGTCGGACGGTGCTATGTTATCACGGAAGGCGAAAGAACAATTCTGTAGATCCAAGGGATGGGGCCGGCGGTTGACACGGAAAGTTGAAGGAGCTGCAAAGTCGGCTTGAGTAAAGCGGGAATCATCACTTACTTTGCTACACTGAACGTTGTATGCCTGAAGCGCTGTGAACACTATCGGTTAGAGTGTGTGTTATGTTGTTCTCCGCGGGATCAGTCTCTGTTTATTTTAAGAAGTTTTCACGCTGCTGGCGCGGCCATGAAATCTGGTGTTTGGAAGTTTCTAGGAGCAGTGCCACTTTTCCCGATTTCTCAGGGAAGGTAGGGCGGGCCTGAGATTTTACACCGTTGGAGGATCCTGCTAGCGTAGGGAATCCTGTGATCCTGTAATTAACGCCCTCTGCAGCCACTTCGACGTCTCTGTGAATTTCAAGTTTCAAGCGTGTGAGCATGTGAGGAGTACGGATGAAACGAAGCTAGCTACACTCTTCTATAGTAATTCTCATCATACTGACTTGATCGACGATACTTCTTTTTGTCATCTAAACAGTCTTTATAACTTCATGGCATATTAATTCGAGCTGGATCTGGATGAGGGCAGAACGCAGGGGATGAGTCAGTTAGCAGCAGAGGACGTCACTTCTGTCTTTGAGTTCTTCTCACTCAAGAACTTGGAGTACTTACTGGCTTGATGGATACCACATTCAGTCTTAGCCTTGCCTTTCCAACGACCAGCTCTTTCATCTTCACCTTCAGCCACTGGAACAGTTGAGTGGTAATCACCCACAGATCTGTACCCCAGATCGAGAAGCTCATTGTATGGAACGTCATTCTCCTTGATGTATGCCAGAACCTGCTGGAATGACCAGTTTGCCATAGGGTTGATCTTTATGATGTTTGAGGTCTCATCAATCTCCAAGATTTGGAGCGAAGATCTAGCAGCCCCTTGTGATCTTCTTCTCCCTGTGAAAACAGCCACAACTCCCAACTCGTCGTATGCTCTCTGTGCTGGTTCCACTTTCACTAGGAAGTCGTACTTGTCCTCATCAGTCTCCCATAGCATATCTCCGTACTTTTCGGCGAACTCTTGTTCTGTGTTGCACCCCTGTGGTTTGAAGATGTTGACTTTGTTGGTTGGGTATCTCTCCTGGACCCTCTTCACCAAGTCCAAAGTCTGTGGGAAGTGGTGTAGTGTATCAACGAATATCAGCTGTGTGTCTTTACCCTTCTCCAATTTGGAAAGGATATCAAGAGTGACCAATCCTGTTAGACCAAAAGCAGTAGTCTGATAGACATTTGGGAGGTTTGAGAGAGCCCAGTCGATGATTTGATGAGGAGACAGTTCAGCAAGTTGATTGTTCAGGGAGTTGAGTTGCTCTTGAGTGAGGATAACTTTATCCTTGATGTTGTGAATCTTGATGTTCTCACCAGACGTTGGGATTTCAGCTTCACTATGTGTCATTTGAAAGGGAGAGACAAGTTGATCAAGTGTGGCTTGCAGAGAAGGGGAGGATACCGATGGGTGGGACGTGAACAATAGATCTCACTTCAAAAGATGTGAACTGCTGACGAATTGTCATCTAAAAAGAGAGTTGAGGTATAGGATGAAGAAGACTTGAAAAATCTCTCTTGGGAGATGTCAAGCAAGAAGCGTTACTTCAGTAGAATCTTCCCCAACTTCACGTGAGGCTTGATCATGCCATGTGGCTTGAGCCTAGAAATTGAGTGTGGCGCGCAGTGTGGCGAGTGTATTGAAAGTAGACTACCGTTTTCGGGTATAACCGAGGAATATGGTGTATCAATACTTTACACCCGTACACCAACCATGTGGAGAATGGCCCGGCCACTTTACAACTCATAACTCACTAAAGAATACAACACCAATTCCCTCAAAATTCCTCAAGGTTGACACTGAGCCAAAAACAGTAAGCTACCAAAGATACATTACAATGTCAGAAGTGAACACAACAGAACTCGAGAAGGAGATAGACAGAACAAAGGAGACTCTGAGTCAACTTGTTGAGTCCTTCATCGAATTGGGTATTATCGTCCATGACTTCCAAGGAACAGATTCATCCAGAGATGCGTTGGCCCTACGATTGAACAGCACGGTGGATGAACTGAAAAAACTATAGTCCCCACAGACGAACCATCTGGATAGTGTTCCCGTGCCCCTGGATGTGCTACAGTACATTGAAGACGGAAGAAACCCAGATGTGTACACAAGAGAGTTCGTCGAGACCACGAGGAAAGCCAACCAACATTTGAGAGGTAAAATGATGGCTATGAAGGACTTGAGGAATGTGTTGGGTAAGAAGATCAGCGCAGAGTTCCCTGAACTGGAAAGTGTGGTGGATGATATCATCAAGAGAACTGATGGATGAACTATCATTATGAATGTTATTAAGTTCTATTATTAATGAGATTGTATGAATACTAGATGGATGAAGATTGAATCACAGTGGATAGATGAATGTCTTGTTCTCATGATCAGTCAGGTCCAGGGCACCCAAATTGACTTCAACTTCTTCATCACCATCTTTCACAACACCAATTCTCTTCTCCTGAGAGTTGATGATGGCTCTCTGGGCATTTCTTCTCTTGAGCAAATACCAGATGACCATGGTGACACATGGGGCCAGGGAGAACGACAACACGATCTGCACGATCCATGCAGGGTAGTATCTTGGAGAATCGTTTTCTCTCCAGATTTGAGGAGAGATCATGTTGGCAACACCGTATGCGGCCATCATGAGGGCACCTCTAGTCAACTGCTTGGTGTAACCGGAGCATGAAGTAGTAGCCCAGGAGTACACGATGATGAATGGGACACCGAATACTGGGGAGGCCATGGTCAACACAGCCAAGATACCGATTTTGTTATCCCATGGCAACGCCACAGCACAGATGGAACCGATGAGTGATGGCAAAGTCCAGAACACGGAGGAGAAGGCCTGTGTGTCTGGGAAGTAAGAGAGCACGATAGTAGCCAAGATGGCACAGATGGAGGAGAAACCACCAGATGCAACGGAAACGAGCGTGGAGTCCAAGTTGGAGATACCACCCATCTCTCCGAAGAGCAAGTTCTGCTGGTATGGCAAGTTGTTGGCCAACATGATGAGGAACATGTATAAGACAAACAGCCATGTGATAGGGTCTTTGACACACTCGTAGAATTGATACTTCTTGAAGATCTTCTGTTCGATAGCGGCGTTGGTGGAGCGTTGAACACGACGGATGATCCAGATCTTCTCGTTGGTGTTAAAGAACTTGACGTTTGTTGGATTGTCAGGGTAGAAGAAGAACACGAGGATGTTGAGGATTAATGTGAGACCACCGAGGATGATCATGAAGATCTTCCATGGGGAGATGGACTCAGTAGCATACAGCACACCGTATGCGATGAACCCCACTGGGATAGTGACACCGAGACAAGAAGTGTAGAAGAGCGGTGCAGCTGCAGCCTTCTCATCAGCAGTAAGGAATTGAGCCTGTGTGGTGTTCAAAATTGGAATCACAACAGACTCCACCATACCGAGGAAGAATCTCACAAAGACCACACCAGGGTAGTTGTGCATGGTACAAGAAAGGAACGTGATGACAGTCCACATCGAAGTAAGTCCGAAGAGGAACTTGCCAATTGGGAACTTCTGCATCAGGTAGGTACCTGGGATCTGTCCCACAATGTAACCGGTGTAGAAGAGTGTGTTAGCAGTGTTGTACTTGGTGTCATCCAGTCCAGTGTCGTCGTAAAGTCCGAGAATAGCAGCGTATGATAGCGTGGCCTTGTCCATGTAAAGGAGCAAGTTGACAAGGAAGCAGAAGGAAACGATGAACCAGCGCACTTTCTTGGAAAGCTTTTTCTCTTCCTCCTCAGTGGCCTCTGGTACTTCTGGGCCGTATTGCTTCTCGAAGGCCAGGGTGACATCCGCGTCTCTGGAGTTGGCGATCTTGAAACCGTTGATGGCCTTCTCCTGAATCTCCTCCTTCATGACGTCCTTAGTGGACTCGACGGATTCGCTCATTGTGTTTGTTTAAACTCAACTGGCTATCAGATCAAGAGACAGGTGGAGCTCATCGCAGCCACAATGGAAGGAATCTGCGCCATATATATTTACCTCAGATCCTCAAAGGGTCTTTTGCGATGCAACCAGATATGATCACTGATATGACACACGACTTGGCACCTCCAAAGCCCCCGAAACCGGGCAAAAAAACGCCACATATTTTTTTGGGATGCCGGTGTAAACTCCGAGAGCGGCCAACGTGATCTCTTCACCTCAATTCAATTGTGACTCAGTTCTTGGAACTTGGAGGTGTTTTCGGTGGATGTGTGGTGTAGACTGGGTTTGGACTTGGGTGTTCATTATATCTGCTTGGCCTGTTTGCTTTGTGGTCTTTGTTGGTTAAACAATACAATAACAAGATCAGTATAAGAGCCTTGACTGATCCGAAACTCCGAAGTCTACAATTATCTTAACGGTAACTTGCATCAACGCTTCTGGAGATAACGAACGCATTGACTTTTCTGACTCTACATGAGCAGCTCTGACTCCGACCTCCGCCCAGCTAATAGGCAGCTAGTGGCTAGTGGTCCGCCCATGACCGCTGGAAAAATTCTTCTATACAGATCAAGAGAGAGGTACCTAATTGTACCATATAAGGCACCTGACTTTTGGGTACTATGGACTAAAATTGTTTGGATATATTCACTCCCATACATTCGATTTCGGCAGTGCTGGATGCTGGGCCCATCATGGGGTAAACTGGAGAGTCGAGACCATACTGGTTCCCCAATATGGATATACTAGATGTGTTCCCATCTCAATTAGTGGACCAGGAACAATCCAAGAGAACCCCCTTAGACATGGCTACAAAGATTCAGGAGTCATTCTATATGTACAGTTTGTCATATTGTGACGACTTTATATATATCCTGTGTCAGCACGTCAACTTGTGTCATCATCATCACATCACATCACAACTTCCATTTCAATCCTTCACTCTCACCTTCAGCTTTAGCATTCAAAACATAGTTCAAGTACTTCTTCAATCCAGCCTTATGCTTGTACTGTGGCAAGTTGGTGAAGTGGTCAAACACATCACTCTTGGTCACAGTACCCGGCTCAACATTGCTGCCCTCACCATTGATGAATCTCTTGACCTCAACTTCCTTTGGCAATCCAAAGTTGTGTGGGTACTCAGTGAAAGTGACGTTAAACAAAGTGTCCAACATCAATGTTGAATCTTTCTTGAAAAATGGAATCAACTCTTTAACGGTCACCTCCTGTGGTGACTTGTGCTTCCAATTTGGCACATCCTTGGTCTTCTTGATCAACTTAGCAGTGACACCTTCAATGAAATCAGACTCCTTTGGTGCCTTCATGAAGTGCTTAGCAGCATGCAATTCGTTGGTCAATGCCTCGTGGATGCTGCTCTTAGAGCCACGCTGGAGCAACTCAAGGGCCACTTTCAAGGACAGTGGTGACTTGGTCTTCAATGTCTCTAATGTCTTGAGGGCAAATGCAGATCCATCAGCCTCCAATTCCTCAAAGATAGATTCCACAGTTGCGTTTTGACGGAAGATCTTATCGAGAAGGGCCAATTGTTGTGGGGTGTAACTAAACTGGTAATCAGCTGGTACTGGTTCAGTGAAGTTCTCGATAACGTTGTTGATGACAGTGTAAGAATCAGCGTTCTTTAAGTTGGTGTTTGTGATGGCCTTTGTCAACTCAGGCAATCTATGTGAAGGCACGTAGTGTGTAGCGACACCTGCGAAGTAGGCATCCAATCCATAAAGACTCTCACCGGTCATGGCCAAGTAGGCACCAAACGATGGGGAAACAACTTTGTTGAGGGCAAATGTGGTACCGACATCTGGGAAGAAGCCGATGTCCATCTCTGGCATGGCCCATCTTGTCTTCTCAGTGGCCACTCTGAATGGTGTGTGTACGGAGAGACCAACACCACCACCCATAGTGATACCATCCATCAAAGAAACCACTGGCTTAGGATATGTGGCATAGAGATAGTTCATGGAGTACTCCTTCTAAAACAAGTCGACAGATTTCTGGGAGTCGCCAGAGACGTTGTTCTCAGCACAGGACTTCACATCACCGCCAGCACAGAAGGCACGGCCGTTGGACTTCTGGATGATAACCTCTGTGACGGATGACTTGGCGTACTCCTGCATACGTGGGTAGATCTTCTCAATCATGGACATGGAGAGCGAGTTGAGCTTGGATGGTCTGTTGAGGGTGATCACCTTGGCGGCATTGACGTTTTCAAACAGAACATCGTCTTCGACGTTGGTGGATGAGGTAGAGGTGGACATGGACATTCTCAGAGGAACACGAGCACTGTGGCGGAGAAGAGACAGCTGCGCTCTTCTGGTTGTTGTGCTGAGCATGGTGTCTCTGTATATATATACGGGTGTGTGGATGGTCTGTGTGGGGAAGATCCCTTGCGCTTTTTATACTCCTCAGCGGGGAAGTCTTCAAATAGTGTGATCGTTTCCTCTTCCACGGGTTCTTTTTTTTTACCTTTCTTAATGAGATGTCCGGATGCGGGAATATTCGCGAAGTTTTCTTACACGACGCCAACTTCGAGACATTGCGCGAATAGGCCCGACTCCCGAGGGAAACATTCGCGACAGTCGGCCTTTGAGATTTCTCTTGGAAACCCAAATTTTGACAGATCTTCAGAGACACCTTCAAGAGACACAGCGGGTCAGTTAGCCGCCAAACTCGACAGCTCTCCCCACACAATGTCTGGAATCGAGAAGGACTTGTCGGATCTCACCATCAGGGATACTGGCAATTCCACAGCCGAACAATCAGTCGGAGATACGGATGGTTCCAATACCGCTAGCATCAGCCCAGTTAACTCACGTGAGGGCAGCAGTGAAGGAGACGACGAAGTGTTTGGAGCTGTGAACCACTCGTTGTCCACCAACTTCACATATGCAGAGGAGAAGACCATCCACGAACAAGATGCTAAGTTGAGAGCATTCGAAGAGCTCACCGAAGCTGGCAGCACACAGAAGAAGAGAAGATCTTCCTCGGCAAACTTCAGCCATCCACCACCACCTCCTATCCTCAAGCCAACCCCTGTCTCCCCTGCTCTCTCATTCACTAACCACGCTGCTCCACCACCAAAGCCAAAGTTGTCTTCGTCTTATAAGCTGGGTGCTATCAGTGAGCACGACCATGAAGCTAACGAGACACCTTCTCCGGAACTCATCCAGCTGTACGCCGAGATCAAAAAGTGTCGTGAATTGAGAAAGAAGTATCAGTCTATCTCTATGCAGTATCCAGAACAGAATCCAAAGAACAAGGATGACTGGGAAATCTACCCGGAACCACCAAAGCCAACCTACTCGAATAAGCAGATCCTCTCAGACTCTGTCCAGCCTGATTCAAAAACATTCAAGCTGGAGGACGTAAAGATTCCGGAAGCTGACACTTCTGTTACCTTTGGTCGTAACAAGGATGATGTCTTTGAGTTCTATGACACAGAAGGTAAGCTGCTGACCCCAAATGTTCCTACTTTGAGAGACTACTACATGGATCTGGAGAAGATTGTCCAGATTTCCTCCGATGGTCCAGCCAAATCGTTCGCATTTAGAAGATTGCAGTACTTGGAGGCAAGATGGAACTTGTACTACCTCTTGAACGAGTATGAAGAAACCTCAGTGTCCAAGAAGAACCCACACAGAGACTTCTACAACGTGAGAAAAGTCGACACTCACGTTCACCACTCCGCATGTATGAACCAAAAGCATCTTCTCAGATTCATCAAACACAAGATGAAAAACAGCCCAGATGAGCAGGTTATTTTCAGAGATGGTAAAGTGCTGACACTCGCTGAGGTGTTTGAATCGTTGAACCTGACCGCTTACGATCTCTCCATCGATACACTTGATATGCACGCTCATAAGGACACTTTCCACAGATTCGACAAGTTCAACTTGAAGTACAACCCGATTGGAGAGTCCAGACTGAGAGAGATTTTCCTCAAGACTGATAACTACATCCAGGGAAGATATCTCGCTGATATCACCAAGGAGGTGTTCAGTGATTTGGAGAACTCCAAGTACCAGATGTGTGAGTACAGAATCTCCATCTATGGTCGTGACCTGCAAGAGTGGAGCAAACTTGCTGCATGGGTTATCGACAACAAGAACCTGTCACACAATGTCAGATGGTTGATCCAGGTGCCACGTCTCTATGATATTTACAAGAAGACCGGTCAGGTGCAGAACTTCCAAGAGATTATCAGAAATCTCTTCCAGCCACTATTTGAAGTGAGTATGGATCCAACTAAGGATCCAAAGCTGTATATCTTCTTACAGAGGGTCATTGGATTTGATTCTGTGGATGATGAGTCCAAGATTGACAGAAGATTCCACCGCAAGTTCCCAATCCCATCATTGTGGGATGCCGCACAGAACCCACCATACTCGTACTACCTGTACTACATCTATGCCAACCTGGCGCAGTTGAACAACTACAGAGCCAAGAGAGGATTCAACACATTTGTTTTGAGACCACATTCCGGTGAAGCCGGTGACCCTGAGCATCTCATCAGTGCATACTTAACCTCCGAGGGTATCTCTCATGGTATCCTTCTCAGAAAGATTCCATTCGTCCAGTACTTGTACTACTTGGACCAGATTGGTGTTGCCATGTCACCTCTGTCAAACAATGCTCTGTTCTTGACGTACGATAAGAACCCATTCCCATACTACTTCAAGAGAGGACTGAACGTGTCACTCTCCACAGACGATCCATTGCAGTTCTCCTACACCAGAGAGCCATTGATTGAGGAGTACTCCGTTGCTGCACAGATCTACAAGCTCTCGAATGTGGACATGTGTGAGTTGGCTAAGAACTCTGTGATTCAGAGTGGTTGGGAGCATAAGATCAAGAAGCACTGGATCGGTAAGAACTTTGCGAAGGGTGGTGTTGAAGGCAACGATGTGGAGAAGACCAACGTTCCAGACATCAGAGTTACATACAGAGAGGAGACGTTGCAGACTGAGTACGACCTTATTGATTACTACTCTAGCATGGCCGAGTGATGATATAGTACACAGTATAGAATGAGCCAGCATTGTTGTAGTCTCTACTAGTATAATCGTACCCAAGCGGAAAAATGATAGGCGCGCGCTCCATCAACACCGCAAAAGATACACACCAATTACGAGCCTCCCTTGAAATGCCAACATAATCACGCAATTGCGTATTATTAAATACTCAAATAACCCTCAAATGTCGAACTCAGAACAATCCAAGACACGGCTGGAAGAAGTCATCATCAAGGAAGAAGACGCTTTGCCCAAAGTACCTCCTGCGTCCTCAGAGACGTACAAAAGTGTTTCACCACCTGTAAATCCACAACCAACGGAGGGAGAAGCCGTCGAGTCGATACCATCCGATAGCAATTCCACGCCCGATGCTGAATCGATCCAGGCCAAGTACGCGGGAATCTTGAAGCAGAAAGTGGAAGATGACTTCGAGTACAAAGCGCTGATACAGGAGATTGAAAACCTTAAGGAGAAGAAGCAGAAGGACTTCATCAAACGTGGCGAATTACTGAAGAAACTTGAAACGGGAGAAGACATCAAACTATCGAATGCATTCTTTGATAGTATCATGGACCTGGTATAGGAGGAACCACAGACAAGAGAGACCACATATGCTCTATTGGAGTTGTTGGAGACGTCCCACTTCCGCACCAAGACAACCCGTCTACTGATCTATCACAGCGCAATGGAGTATAAGAATGGCAAATCAGGATACTTCTCAGAATTGAAAGAGACATTGGGAGCTGGTGCTATTCGCTAGGAGTTGAGTGCGTTGGCGAAGGAGGAGGCGGAGCTCGATGAGACTTTGAAGCTAAGAGAGAAACAACGTATGGATCGGTATGAAAAGTTCCACAAAGAGGTCAACGAACTCATGCAGGAAGAGATAGCAGAGCTTAAAAGGATAGAAGAAGAAGCCAAGGATAGAGAAATCAGTTTGATGTTGGAGCGTGCAGCACAAGCAGCAAAGGAGGCAGAGGAGAGGGCTCAAAGGGAGGAGCAGTAGGCAAGAGAGGCACAGGAGGCAAAAGAGAGAGCCCAAAGAGAAGCAGCAGAAGCAGCTCAACAACGTGAGAAGGAGTTGGATGAGAGATTACACAACACTGGATACTCTACCAAGGTTCCCGTGGAGGTAGGGGATGAACCAATCCCGGGAGTGGAGGGTCAGTACCAGGTTAAGGAGGAGAGCATTGATCAAGTGGCACTCTTGTTGGAGAGATTCAAAGCCAGTGATAAAGCCGGTAGAAGAAAGATTCGTGCCGAACGAGCAGAGAAGAGAAAACAGAAGTACAATGCAAGGGCGAATGGTGAGAATGTGAGTGAAGACGACTACAACGAACTCCTGGATGGTGCCTTCAGTGATGACAGTGACACAGAACCTTCTTCGAGACCTGTGATCTTCGAGTGGGATGAGAACAGCGGAACTCCACCAACAGTTGTCCAAGCGGGCACCAACTCTCCAAGCAGCAATACAGACTCAAACCCAGCCGATCCTTCTTCTAACAAAAGACCGAACGAAGAACCAGCGAACTCCAGTTCCACAACCGATCCAGAACAACCACCGACTAAACGCAAGACCACATTCAGTGAGTACAGTTCGAGAGCCAACAGTCGTCCGCAAACCCAACAGCCCAAACCACGCCCCGTATATGACTCATACAGACCACCGTCGAGGAGCAATTCAAACAATGGTCATCCGGCGGATCCAAGAATTACCAGAACGAACTCATCAGCTCCACTGCCGAGAGGTCCTGTTTCATAGACACCAAGAGGTCTAGATCCTAGAAGGGGCGCACCAAAGGACCCTAGAAGAAGGTGAAAATGTTGATGCTTGGTATCTTGAGAATAGCAGAAAGAGTACTATTTGGCACATCAGGCCATTGAGCGTATGGGTCCAGTAGAACTAGAGATATAAACTGTTGAATAAGATAGTCATCAGTAGAAGCAGGCATATGCGGTTGGCCTTTTTTTTTTTTTTTTTTTTTTTTTTTTTTTTT
>JAKVQR010000282.1:521-30481 GCA_030462915.1 Petasospora meyerae | reverse complement strand
TTGATGTTAGAACCCCAGTTGGGAAAAGATTTGGATGACTGTTGCAAAGTTCATGCACTGAGTGCGCCGAATTCCGTGAGATTATGTTCAGGAGAGACACCGGTGCAGATATACTAGAGCAAATTGAGTCACGACTCACGAGTCATGACAGGCTCATTTGGGACGTTGGTGGGAAGGGTAGGGAACTATGGTGTTAGATTCAGGTGCCACTTCACCTTTCTAGGATATGTGAGAACTCCAATACATCTTGTGTGTCAATTCAGATACCCCTCGACGGAGTCTATTATCACAGTGCATCGCAACGATATCAGTGAAGAGATAAGTAGATACCCGCTGTGCACGGTACGTTCCCAGATCTTGACACCTTTTGTTGCCCATTAATGGAGTCGTGAGCCGTGACGATGCAACTTGATGTCCAGTCTAGTCATGGTATGCACACTTGAGCTAACACCACCCAGTTTATTGCTTTTAAGTTTTGAGTGTATAGTTGTCTCATAGGGCAATAAAAAACAGAACCAAAGGCGGCGGAGATACACGCCCCGCTGTTTGCAGGTTTGCGGTGTACCAGCTATGAGGCGTAGACTCTAGAGTAGAACCTATTCGTGGGTTTGAGCGCCAAACCCTTTACAAATATCCGTAGCTTCTCTCTTCCGTCCATGCGGTGATGCGTTAACACTAGCGTCGTCTGTTGTTGAAGCACATACTACATAGCATATACGTATTAATTACACACTGAAGAATCTAGAGCGATTGGCGCTTTGCGTTGGATGGAGAGTCAAGAGTCAAGAAGTTGATACGTTTGGCAGATATGTACTTATCTATGGGGAGTAGATGGTAGTACATAGAGGTTTACAGTCAACAAGCCACCAAGGAGTATCAAGTAACGCCCCCCTTTGAAAGTCATCAATCGCACACCACCCTTTTAGGACTAGAGTCTGAGTTCAGATCTCGACCATAATATTCTGCTATTAATGATACACACCTAATGGACAGAGGACAGAGGGACCTCAAAATTGATATCCGTCGGCTGTAAAATACGTCTATAATTGCACAAGACAGTGACGCGTTCTGGGAGTTCTCCCTACGATCAACAGCTGCAACTTCATCAACTATTTTTAAATACTAGACCAGAGCTATGATTGAAAGCACCGATCAGATGTTGCCAGTTGAGAAAGGACAACCTTCTTCAGTCACGGTGTCACGGTGACAACAGGTGGGTGTGAAATAGAGTTTAATTGCCCAACTCTAGGGGACCTGTCAACAAGGCCTGCTCATTTCATATTTGCCCTCTACATATGTAGTAGCTGTACACTGTGCCCAGCGTATCGTAGCCCCCAAGGTATGTCCAATGTTGACAGAAGTCAATCATATATGTATTATGCTGTCATTAGTGCATGAATTTATTATCTTTCTTTACGCCATATATGGTTTGAGGTTTACTTTTCTAGACTTTGCAGAATGCGCTCAATGAAAGTTCTGAGCATAACTTATTACATGGCATACGTACATACACACACGCAAAAACGCAAGCGTATGCAATTGAATGAGCTGGGAACGTACTTGGATACATAATTTATTCGGAACGTCGGCACTGGGATTCGACATATTCTGAACCCCAAGGATGTCCAACCTGGTTGATTCTGCGTAACAGTATTGATCTACGATGAAAAGGTTGATCAAACTTCAAGGGGTCGATCTAATATAGGTGTTCGATCACCATATGGTTCATCTCTAGATCTCCACGCTACGAATTATCAGGTCATGTTCATATCAGGGGGAGGCAAAATGTGAAAAAAAACACACACATGAACTTGTCCCAATGAGATTCCACGGTGGAGCCTTGTGTGTAGGTCGTGGTACGTCCATGTACACAGTACTAGGTAGTGGGAGAGAGTTATAAGTTATGAGTTTTGGGTGGGTGTGTAGAAGACGAACACGACCAGCCATGGATAGATACTATATTGACTGGGAATTCAGCTGGATTTACGCTTCTCAGATAGATATGCTGGTATACTTCGATGACACTGATCCACCATTTATTACGTGCAGCTGCTCTATAACTTGATGATCCCTTGGGTGATCGACATTCTTGTGATCTGTGAATTGGGACCCCTCACTCCTTAGACCTCCGCGTAACACCTTCTCGTATTACCGCCGTCTACGATGTTTAGCGGGACTATCCATATAGTACCATGAACCAGATCATGTTTTGTAGGCACGTTGGATCAAAAGGTACTTATCTGATCAACACATAGGCCATCATTAGAGATCACTATCTGAAAGGAGTCAACAAAACAATGGCGCTGCTTACAAGGGATAATAAAAAAACTGATCTGCAAGAACCGGCTCCCTATACCACCAGTTAAACGATTGGTCTGGACTCTGGACTCTGCTTTCATTCCTCAGTACGGGTACCTTTTACGACTTGCATGAAGCCAAACAACATGGGTGGGAGATTGGTAAGCGGTTCTGATTGCTTGATATTACATGGGTTCACATCAATGTCTTCCTCTAGAAGTTCCCAGAGAAAAACGAGAGTGCCTACCATGAACAATGATGGTAGAAGTAGTCAAGGTCTGGTGGCCACAACGTCTAAGTGAGCTTCCTAGTACCCAATTGACTCTTGTGTCCAAACTCCAGAGGCTCCAGTCCCCAGTCCATATTCGGTATAGGCTCCAGGAGGGCCCGGCATCAAGGCCTCTAGAGAACTGGTCATGACGTCAAGTTGACTGCAACTGGTGAAGAAGTAGCAGTAGCCATTCTCACATTCTTACCCATCAATATCCATGGCATCATCGTTATCTTCTTCAACGTCAAGAAACCCGTCATCTTGACCCAGCATTGTCCCTGGATCTCCAAAGTAAGAGTAGCCTTCATAGGGAGACCTTACCTCTTCCAAACATGGTTCTTCATCCACCACTATCATCTCTTCGTCATCGTCTTCATCACTACCACCGAAGCCATTCATCTGACGCATGAACTCATCCAGTTTGTAAACGTTTGTCCACCATTTCTCCCAGTGTTTGAACACCACAGCACTGGGAGGACCCTGATACTTCACCAAACTCCAATTCATCCTTATCTCAAAGTCCAACAAGATCTCATCTTCCGAGACCACACCAATATCGGGTACTTGTAATGCGGACTTCCTCTTCGCCAAAATCCTCTCTATCGAGTACTTCACCTCATCCTACCTGCTCAACAGTTTGGCAAGCCCTCTGGTGACTTTTGTAGGGATAACCAACTTATCCTATACGCCTTCGATACGTGAGATGTGTCGAGAAGATTCCAACACATCGGTATCATCCTGGTTCAAAAGCAAGAACTCGTCAATGTCAGGGATGTACTCTCTATCGGGGAAACTCTGTGGTTGTAATGCCTCATAGGGCTTTGGGGTGTAGTCGTTTGTTAAGTTGAGTGTCTGAAAGTCATCCAGTAGTCGTTGTCTCTTGATGTTGTACTGGCGAAGATCGTCAATTGTGGGGGAGTATGAGCGTTTTTGGACCCTCATGTGGTTAGCATCGTCTGTGTAGAGGAAGCAGATAGTTGTGTAAGATGGTAATTTCAGAGCTTCTCTAGAAATAAATGGGGTACAGGACGTATAAGTACGTACGTACTGTCTGCCATCTCCTCACGGGTCTGCAAGCTTCTGGAAATTTCTCCGCGCTCTGTGTCAGAAACATCCAGACATCACACAATGCTGGTCTCTCTCTTGACTGCCTCCGATAAGATTCCACACTATCTCTGGCTGACTTTGACTAGATGCAGTTTGTTATAGTGTCGAAGTCCCCAAGATGCTCCATACACTTCCGAAGAAGACACCTCCCACAACCTCAGTGAACGATGATCCTTTAACTGCGGGATTGGACGGACCGGATAGTCAAGTTGAGGAAGATGATGACGTCAACAACGCTAGCTGTCCGACCAAAGATGAAGTCGATGATCAACCCACCACACTCCCCAAGGACTTACAGACCCTTGTCGATGGATTCCTACACGATCTGAGGACACCCAAACACAGCAATCCCATCTCATCGTACCAATTGAGCATGATGTTCCAGGATTTCTACCAACTGTTCCAATGTCGAGCGGAGTTACAAGCACCTACAACGCAAGTAAAGATGTATGTGGAAATGGCAGAGCGTGAAGTCACATCTTCGTTGTATGACAGGCTGTTTACCAAGTATGAAGAAGACGTATCCATCAATGGTCTGATATTGAAGAAGATACATGCGGTCCAGAAAGTACAGAATCTGGATATGGATAAGTTCATCGACGTTGAAGGGATCGAACTTCAAGATCCACGGTTTGCACAGTTATCACATCAGATCTCCCTGTTGAGCGCCGTGAAGACACCACGAGAGAAACTTGGGATACTACTGGATGTACACGTAGGCATAAACGAGACAGTGAAGAGGCAATTGCACACAGAGTATGTCTCCGGAGACCATCTACTACCTCTGATGATCTACATCATCTTGATCCATCAGCATCACACAGACTTGCTACTAGAGTTCTGCTTCATCTCCAGATTCAGAAACAAGTCATTTCTCACACAAGAATCTCTCTATGTGTTGACGAACCTTGAGGCCTCCCTGACGTACATCTACACTCTGATCCTGACACAGGACTCATTGGACTTCTCACAGCTGTCAGATGAAGAGTACAGCTTGCTATCCGAGCCACCTGCCAACGTTACACTGGGGGATCATGAAGAGAGGCCTACAATGACAGCGATTTCACCACGCAGATTCTCCTCCACAGCCACTACCGATGCTAGTACATCAATACCATCCATCATCGCACCTATCCCACTGGTTGCCACTGATGGGATACGAGGGATCGGAGAGGCCATCGACACCAGTTTGAAGAGTCTTGCCAACAGATTGGGCGTGATGGATGTGAATAAAGACGTTCAGGAAACATCAGAGATACCGTCATCGGCCACAACGTTGGCCTATAGTAACCCGTTGAGAGGGATAGCTGCTGGGATGATGAGATGGAGAAGTGCGACGCCCAGTATCCAAGAGGCCAATGACCATCTAACAACAACTGCTACAGGTACACCAAATGACGCAGAACTTTCTGTCATTGTTGGAGTTGTTGATATCGGGAAGTTCGAGGGAAAAGAGTTTGAGGATCTCACTATGAGAGAGTTGAAGGAAGTGTGGGAGGACTATCGGAAGTTAGTGACGCATTTGAAGGCCTCCAATGCCGCTGAGGGGAAGTAAAGTGGCGGATATCTATAATCTATTATCAATCAGGATTCAGAATAGATCATATGATCTCTCTATATACACTCCATCACACAATGCCGTAGACAACATGACACTAAAGTCCTTATCAATCCACAAGTTTCAGGCCAGATTAGGTTAAAATCCGCTGATGGGTCGTGGCCGTATCGAAAGCGTAAACTTCGGGTCGGGACTAGTCGGGTCTCGGGTTTCATTTTTTTTTTTCTTTTCAAACTTCCTCAAGCCAGCTACAATTTTTATTTTTTAAGCTGGTCGAAAGCAGCTTCGGGTGGGCATGAAGAAGTTTTACATTCCAATTTCCACCATTGGGCAAGTTTGCGGGCTGAACTTCTTCACTCTTTCCACCTGAAGGTCTTCATATACTCTCTCGCTATCACCATCTCACCCTCAGTCTCCCCCATATAGAGCTGGTTCTCTGTATTGTCCACCCATTCCATCGCTTCTCTACTCTCTGGCACATAATCCCCAGTAACCCACTACCCACACAAAGATGCTCACAGTGGCCCTTCCGACATTCATACGAAGTAACTGGTACACCACATACAGATCGTACGTGTTACGAGCGATATCGGTAACGTCCTGTCTCGCCTCACTACTGGCCTCCATGGTGTTCTTCTACACGTTCTTCGCCATCCATCCATCACGGCGTAAATTTCGTCATCAACTCATCGTCTTCCTCGTGGTGTTCGATTTCCTCAAGGCACTAGCCATGATCTTGTACCCACTGGTGTCCTACGCTGAACCAGACGTTATGGGCCCAAAGATCATCAACTTCTTTGGCTGGTTCACGGCATTCTCCATCGAAGGTAACGACTTTGCCATCTTGTCCTTTGCGATCCACACATTCCTCACCATCTTCTATCCACATCGCACAGGAGGACTCTACTTCATCAGACATTACGTGTATGTGGCTTCGTTCGTGATCCCTGCGCTTCTGGCAAGTCTGGCATTCATCAACAATGTGGGATACGAAGAGCTCAACGTGTTCTGCTATCTTCCATCAACCCCAAAGTGGTACCAGATTGTGCTCTCGTGGGCCCCGAGATTCTTCATCATGTTTGCCATCCTGGTCATCTACTGCACAATCTACTTCTACGTCATCAACCAGCTGAAGAAGATGGAGTCGAACCACACTTCTAGTTTCCAAGTCAACGCTGAATCTCAACAACAAGAACAAGAACAACAACACAAGTCTTTCTTCCAAAAGTTGGACTTCCTCAAACCAATCATGAAGTCCGTGCAGAAGAAGCAGGAGCAGATCTCCGCACAGATGTCCCCCCGGAGACCACAACATGCGGAGACCTCCATCAACGCTCAACTACAACAAGAGAACTCCCAGAGACTACGCACACGATACAACGTCATCGCTCGCCAAATCAAGATCATCTTCCTCTACCCAATCGCATACTTCTTGTTGTGGATCTTCCCACTGATTTCATTTGCTCAGGGATTACAAGGCCAAGACTACTACTTCGTCGTCATCCTCGTCTCCTTCATGCAGCCTCTGAACGCCGTGGTGGACACATGTGTTTTCCTATACCGTGAGAAGCCATGGAGACTCACATACTCCAACACACCGCCTTCACCGTTCATGGCCCAGGAAAAGATCTCCAAATGGAGACAGTGGGTGAAGTTCCTCCCATTGTACCATCTCCCAGAGACACAACAACAATAGCAGCAGCAGCTGTACGAGGATGCTAACAACTTGGCTGACACTACACTGGTGGGCGCATTCGATCCTAAGACACTCCCACTCCACACTAATGCGTTGATGATGTCCATCAACCCTGAGGAGTTTGTGCATTCCCCATCGTCTTCCACCTGTTTCGGAGACGATTGTAAGACAGAAGCACCAAGCAGAAGACAGTACTCGGTAACGAGTAGTGCTAAGAAGGAAGACATGGGGGAATAGTCACAGGATGAGTTCAACGACGACGATACCGAGATGGACTTCATGGACTTCCTCAACAGAGGACCTCCACCTGTTTGATCTCTACAAAAAGGCAATAGGGGGCTGGATCCCCATCTACATACCTTTCTCTCTCTCTCAATCTAAATTCATCGCATATGTTCATTAATTCCGTAAAAGAAAGCCTCGTCTCAGCTCACTGCTCAGAGGCAACCTCCTCCACACTAGGACATGTACACAGGAGGTTCAAGTCACCATAGGTGTCATCCAATCTGGCAACGCTTGGCCAAAACTTGGACTTCTCCAAGTGTGGCAATGGGTAAGCAGCCTGCTTTCTAGTGTAACCCCTCTCTGCCCAATCCTCGGAGTTCACAACGTCCTTCATAGAGTGTGGGGCAAACTTCAACACCTGACCAGTGGACTTACCAGCGATGAAGTCGTCAATCTCGGTCTTGATCTGGATCAAAGAATCACAGAAACGGTCCAACTCCTCCTTGTTCTCAGATTCAGTTGGCTCAATCATCAATGTACCCGGGATAGGGAATGCCAATGTTGGTGGATGGAATCCGTAATCCTGCAATCTCTTAGCCACGTCAATGGCCTCCAACCCATGCTTCTTGTAAGCTCTCAAGTCCAAGATGAACTCGTGTCCACAGTGCTTGAACTCAGCGGATGAGCCCACAAAGGCAATATCGTAGTATGCTTTCAATCTGTTCATCATGTAGTTGGCGTTCAAAATGGCAATGGAACTGGCAAATGGCAAACCCTCACCACCAAGCATCTTGATGTAAGAGTATGAGATTGGCAAGATGGATGCGGATCCGTATGGAGCAGCAGACACAGCATCAATAGAGGTCTCAGTTTGGCCAGAGACCTCGGACACAGCATGGCTAGGCAAGTATGGAACAAGGTGCTTAGCCACACAGATTGGGCCTACACCTGGACCACCACCACCGTGTGGAATAGCAAATGTCTTGTGCAAGTTCAAATGACAAACGTCAGCACCCAAGTCACCTGGGGAGGTAAGACCGACCTGAGCGTTCATGTTGGCACCATCCAAGTACACTTGACCACCAGCCTTGTGGACCAACTCGATAGCGGTCTTGACACCTGCTTCGAAGAGACCGTAAGTGGATGGGTATGTAATCATGATGGCGGCCAAGTTCTCCTTGTACTGTTCAACCTTGGCCTGCAGGTCAACAAGGTCCAAAGAACCGTTAGCGAGACACTTCACTGGGATGACCTTCATGTTGGCCATAGCAGCGGAAGCTGGGTTGGTACCGTGAGCGGAAACTGGGATCAAACAGATGTTTCTGTGGGCTTGACCAGTGGAGTCCAAGTATGCCTTGATGACTTTCAAACCAGTGAACTCACCTTGAGCACCGGAGTTTGGTTGCAAAGTGGTACCAGCGAAACCGGTGATGTCAGCCAAGTCACCCTCCAACTCAGAAACAAGCTCAGCATAACCCTGAGCCTGGTCCTTTGGAGCGAATGGGTGCAACTTACCAAACTCTGGCCAGGACAATGGCAACATCTCGACGGTACCGTTGAGCTTCATGGTACAAGAACCCAATGTAATCATGGAGTCAGCAAGGGAAAGGTCTTTCTGCTGCAAGTAGTGCAAGTAACGGAGCATGGCGGTCTCGGAGTGGTGCAAATGGAAAACTGGGTTGGTCATGAACTCCTCAGTTCTCAAAAGCTCTTGTGGGAACTGTGGGAAGGACTCAATGGATGATGGAGAGAATTTGGTAGCAGTGAAGAGCTCGATCAAGTCAGTGAGGTCCTTCTCTGTAACGGTCTCATCAAGGGACAAGGAGACAGTGGACTCGTCAACCTTGAACAAGTTGATCTCGTACTTGGAGACAGCAGTGGCGAGCAACTCATCAGAAGAAACACCGTTGAGCTTGATGGTAAGGGTGTCGAACCACTTAGAGTTGACGATTGTGTGGGACTTGGAGATCTCAGAAGCGAGCAAAGTGGTGAAACCGTAGACTCTCTGAGCAATCTCTCTCAACTTCTCTGGACCGTGGTAGACGGCATAGTTGGCAGCCATGTTGGCAAGCAAAGCCTGGGCAGTACAGATGTTACTTGTGGCCTTGTCACGCTTGATGTGCTGTTCTCTGGTCTGCAAGGCCAATCTAAGAGCCTGACCACCGAGTCTGTCCTTGGAGACACCAACGATACGACCTGGGATCTTTCTGTTGAGAGACTTGATGACGGAGAAGAAAGCGGCATGTGGACCACCGTAGCCCATTGGGACACCGAATCTCTGGGAGTTACCAAGAGCGATGTCAGCACCGAAAGTGGAAGGTGGTTTGAGAAGGGTCAATGCAAGCAAGTCGGTAGCGACGGCAAAGAGACCCTTGTTAGAGTGTGTGATGTCAGCGATCTTCTGCAAGAGTGGGTAGTCGGCAATGGCACCTGAAGAGCCCGGGTACTGGACCAACACACCACACACGGAGCTCTTGATCTTCTCCAACTCCTCCACACCGGCGGCAGAGGAGAGATCGAGGGTGACGAGCTCAACGTTGAGAGGGAGCGCTCTGGTCTTGATGACGGCATATGTCTGTGGGTGGATGTCCTTGTCGACGACGTACACGTTCTTCTTCTTCTTGCTGTGGGAGAAGGAAAGCGCCATGGCTTCAGCAGCAGCGGTGGCCTCGTCCAACAAGGAGGCGTTGGCGATAGGCAAGCCCGTCAAGTCGGCAATCACGGTCTGGAAGTTGAGAAGGGACTCGAGACGGCCCTGGGAGATCTCTGGCTGGTATGGGGTGTAAGAGGTGTACCACTCTGGCTTCTCCAAGATGTTGCGCTGCACAACTGGAGGGGTGATGGTGTTGTAGTAACCCTTACCGATGAAGGATCTGTACACTTTGTTCTTTTTAGCGAGGGATCTGAGACGGTCCACCATCTGGGACTCTGTGAAACCTCTGGAAGGCTCCACCTTCAATGGACGCTTCACAAGAATCTCCTTAGGCACCACGGCGCTGATGAACTGGTCTAAGTCGGAGTAGCCCAGGGACTTGAGCATATCGTTCACGTCATTGGCGTTGGGGCCCAAGTGACGGCGCTGGAAGGTATCGAGCGGCTGGAGCAACTCAGAGGCAGAACGCTCAGCCAGTGAGCGGTCGTAGATGCTGTTGAACTTCTTGGTGGAGACGTCTGCTGTAGCGAGATGGCGGCTGGCGATGAGGGTGGTGGTGGTGGCCTTGGAAAGCAACACCGATGAGCTTCCAACCCTGGCAAGCTGTGCGGTCTGGGGGCGAGCAGAACGGGCAAGAGCAGCGGCCGATCTGAGTCTCAGCATTGTGTTTGGAGAGTGTATCTGTGGATCTGGACGATGGACAGAAGAGAGATCAATCGCCCATGGGAAGATCTGCCCAGCTGGAAAATATGGATTCGACAGCCTATTTATTTGAAAGGTGGGACTCCCTTTCATTCCTCCTTATCTGACTCGGATAAAGAGTAGCATGTGCGTCCTGCAAAATTTAGACCCGGCGATTTGATTGACCGCGACAGATAGCGCGTGGGTGGGATTCCGAGTCAGCTCCCCACCAGACCCTTCCCGATCTTTCGCTGTGTTCTCAGTACTTGTCGGAGTCAGAAAAGTGGCCACGGAGTCAAACTCACCTCATAACCTGGTCTCATATACTCCCTCATATAAGATCAAATCCAGTCTTGACTCGTATCCTTGATTTTCTGAATATATTGTACATCAAGAAGGGGGCAAGAAAGCACTGGGATTCTATCCAGTATGTGGTATGTACATAGTTGTTCCTTGCGTTTACTACGTATTCCCTTCATTGGCGATACAGACTTCAGCCTGATCAGGCCGCACTTGTCCGGAGATCTAGCTGAGAGCTCAGCCTGATGTTCGGCTACAGCGTAATCCATCAGCTATTTTAAATAGTCGTAACATTCATTAAAGTGTAGGCTTTTAACCCCTGAATATCAAAATGGCATTGCAGCATGTCCAGGCGTGGACTTCGTGCTGCTTCTCTGAGAGAACTTCTTCCCTCCACCACGTTTCTTGAACCCTCCTCTCTGAGATTGACCCTGTGAGCGACCTTGTGAACGGCCCTGAGAACGGCCTTGGGATTTTTTACTCTGAGAAGCACTCTGTGTTGCCTTCAACGTCTCAATGATCTATCTGTTCTCATCCTGTTGCTGCTTATTCCAGAACTTAGACTTTGGACCAGTGGCAGTACCATCAAACTCCTTCTTCAACTGCAGTAGCACCTCTCTGAAATGTGGGAAGTATGCCTTCTATATGTCGTTGATGAACCCCTTCAATTGCCTGTACTCCACGTCATTTTGGGGTAACTTCAATGCCATGTCTTTCAAAGTTTCAACGGAGCATACAGAAGTACTCTTTTGGAAGCCCAAGATACCCATTAGTTCACTGCGTCTGTCCTTCAAACGCTGATGTGCCTCAACGAACTTCATCTTCTCCTCTTCAGAGTTGAACCGGGTCTCTGCAAGTCGGATCCTCGTAGGTGCAGGACGTGGAGCCGCCCTAGAAGGTGTGATATGAGGTGCGACGATTCCTGATGATGTACGCTCCATAGCGGCTCTGGCACTGACAATCCGTGGAGTAGATGGAGGAAGGGGTGCCCTGAACTCATCAAAGTTCGTAATGATAGGTCCTCTGTTTCCATTTTTGGATGACGTGGAGTTCTTGGAAGTTGGCCTGCTTGGTGCATTGGAAGGCGATGGGGAGGCAAACTGCATGATGATTCTTTTTTGATTCTTGAACAATACATTGGCTCGTGGACCAACCTTGATATAACTTGCAGCGAAGCCTGAACCATTCATCACAAAGAACTCTGCCAAGATCTTCTCAGAGATCAAGTGATACGCAATTCTGTCCAGAGCGTTCTTGTCCAACTCTTTACCAGCTGCGTGACACTGGAGTTGATCGTGTCCGGCTGAAGTGATCTTATTGGCCCTTGAACCTCTGAAGATATCCTTGCAGTATGTGAGCGTCACTTTCTCACCTTCGAGATCTTTGATCAATTCCGTGAACTTTCTTGCATGCTCAGTTACGTCCTTCTCCACCATAACTGAATCACCCTTCTTAGCACAGTTGTCACACTGGTTGTTGCAGTCCTTGCGATGGAACACCTCACTGAAGTAACGAAGCACTTGCTCACGACGACAATCAGTCTTATTCTCACAGTACTCAGTGACTTTTCTGAGCTTGTCCATGTGTTTCTCCTTACCAGCACGATCCAAGTCCCTGTCCTTGAAGATCATCTTCTGTAACAACATCGCATCAGCAATGCTATAATACAGTGTGCACCAAGATGGCTAACCATCTCTTCCAGCTCTTCCAGTCTCTTGGTAGTAACCTTCCAATGTTCTTGGGATCGTAAGATGGATAACAAACCGCACATCAGGCTTATCGATACCCATACCAAAGGCAATGGTTGCACATATCACCTTAACTTCGCCGGATTGCCATTTCTTCTGGATCAGTAGTCTGTCATCGGGATCCATACCAGCATGATAAAATGCAGCGGATATCCTTTGTGATTGAAGTTGGGCAGCCGTCTTCTCACAGGAGTTCTTGGAATGACAATAGATGATACCAGTCTGGCCTTTGAACCGACTTTTGATGTTCCTTTCAATGTCCTTCATTGAATCCTTCTTCGGTAACACCTCGTAATACAAATTGGTTCTGTTGAAACTCTGTCTCAAGAACACAGGATCTTTCAACCTGAGATTGTGAATGATGTCCATTCTCACTTGATCATTGGCAGTAGCAGTCAATGCCATCAACGGGATATCTGGGTAAGTGGTCTTGAAGAAGGACAAAGCAGTATAGTCCGGTCTGAAATCGTGTCCCCAACTACTGACACAGTGAGCTTCATCAACGACGATTCGAGCAAGCTTCTTCTCCCTGTATAGTCTTGCAATGGCATTCTGGGCTTGCTTAGAGGCACTGATCATCTCCGGCGACAAGTAGACCAAGTCCAACAGTCCATTGACGAAGAGATTGAATGTGGTCTTTCTCTCCTCTGCAGAACCTTTACTGCTGACCATACCGGCCTTGATGTTCTTCTTCCACAAATGTTCAACTTGGTCTTGCATCAACGAAATCAATGGAGAAATCACAATGGTAACACCTTTGGTCATTCCCGAGGTAACGATAGCTGGAAGCTGGTAACAAAGAGACTTACCACCACCTGTAGGCATCAACACAAAGACATCCTTACCACCGAGGGTAGCATCAACAGCTTCCCACTGATTGGGTCTGAACGACTTCAAACCGAAAACCTCTTTCAACTTGGCAAAAACTTCCTTAGACCATGGTCTGTTGTTGCGTGATGGAGGAGGGTTGGCCAACAGTTCGTCAAGCTCATTGTCTGGGAACTGAGAGTCCTCTTCCATGTCTGGTTCTTCACCTCTGATTGGAGAACTTGGGATATCTGCCATCATGGATACGGGCTAAACAGGTGTTGGATTACTCTTTCTTGGAGGCAGAGGGATATCGAAATCGTCCAGGTCACTATCACTGACAATCTCAATTGCTTCGGCTTGGGTAGCACCGATCTCTCTTTCGTCATCAAACCCTTCGTCGTCTTCCTCCAAGTCCACAACTTCAATATTATCTTCAAGCCCCGGAGTGTCTTCAGATCTTATGAGATAGTCTTTGTGAGGGCGAGATGCAGTATTCACTAGCTCGTCTTCGTCGCTTGAGTACTCAAACCCACCGTGATTGTCATCTTCGTGTTGTATCTCATCATCTGAAGAATCACTGTCGTTGCGCAAGTCTTGGAGCTCACTTTGGGAGACTTTGACAGGCTCATCGTCGTTGTCGTTGTATTCATCATCACTGCCACCATGGTTCAGTGAATTCTCATCTTCACCACCTAAAGGTGCTTCAGAGGCATCGACAAAGTCCTCATCTTCATCTGAATCATCGTTGTCATCATCAACCACAAAACTACCTAGCTCCTTGCGGATCGCTTGTGAATCTTCTGGCTAGCTGGTGAATAGTCCATCCATCGTATGCATTCCTTCTTCATCAACAGGCTCCACTTCGTTTTCATCCGATAGATTTGGTTCAGGTGGAGGAAGATAATCCAAGACGTAGTTGGGAGGATTCATTGTTGTCTGACGACGTGGCTGATGACGGATAGGTGGCTCATCTTCATCTTCAATCTCTTCAACGTCTTCCATTGTGATATCACCGCTATCGTTATGACGTGACGGGGGCTGAACCTGATTGGGTCTTTGTATAACTGGTCTCTGTGGAAAAGGTTGTGGCACTTGAGTTGGTTCGATCACTCTTGAAGAATCAGGCACTTGTAAATGACTCTTGTGTGTTGATACATCTGCAGTTGATTTGATGGTTTCGATTGTTGGTTGTACGAATGATGTATCGGTGACGTCCAGTTCCCTTTTGAGCTGTTGTTGAGACCGTTCAATGGCTAGTAAGCGTGCACCAAACTCTTTTCTCTTTTGCTTCTTTGCGTCCTCTGAGAGTGCAGTGGATGTTTCAATAGAGAGCCTCTCGACTAACAAGTTGATTCTCCTCTCACATATGTCGATGTATTGACGCTGTTTTTGTACCAATGAGTTGTTGTTGGATGGTACTCTAGAGCTGGAAACATTGATTGAGGTGGTCCTCGTTGCTGGTTCAGATTGTACCAAGTTAGACGTCGATCTCTTGTTGAAGTCGTAGTTGTTGAGGACATCGTTCAACTCAGATGCATCATCGTCCTCTTCGGATGAATCGCTATCATCAAACCCCGCCGGATGGGAAGTTCGTGTGGTATTCATCGTGGTTGTTGTGTGTGTAGACGCTGGAACGACTTTCTGCTTCTTGGAAGTGGACGGCAGATCTGTAGTTATGTTTCTTTTTTTCGAGATAGTTGGTGTTGATATCGAGTCATCAAATGTCAGATCTATCACTGCCGCATCTTTCACTGTGGCAGTAGTCATTGCAGTTGTGGTACGACTCTGAAGAACATTAGATCTTGCTGCGCGTGAAGATTCTGGAGATTGTGAGCTATTCGAAAGAGCGCTTGAAGACGACTTTAAAGCACCATGATCCCGTCGAGCAAGACGGAGACTGGACTGTCTGGGCGTGTGACCGACGTTCCCCACCAGTGATGCAATGTCAGGACCAGTTGATTGTGCAGTGGTTGAATGTACTCTAGAAGAGGGATCATATGGCCTGGGTGTAGCTTGGTATACCTTTTGTGTTTGCCGAGACGGTACGTTGTTTGTGATATTCCTGAGAGTTTCCGATGTGAACGGATTGGCCTGTGGCGGTATGTTGGCTTTGGAAGTGTTGAGCCAGTCCATCTAGGACTTAAGGTTGTTTCTTACCGCCATGGTGACGGGATCGTGATCTTGATCTTGATCTGTGGTTGTACGAGGGGGATAGGAGAGAACTGAATGTAATTGATGGAGATCAAGGAATAGTTAAAGAAAACAGCGATGATGAAGAATAGCGTGAGACTCCTTTAATGACTTCTTGTCACTACACCTGGCGGTAACTTGGAGTGATGATGAGATTGCCACTTTCTGGTTTGTTTACCATTTTGGCGATGGCGCGTAACGTATAAATCTGTTAGTGCTGTGTTTTACGCAAGGAAAGTGGAGGACGCAGTGTAACCCACAGACCGTGTAGATTTCGTGTTTTCGCGTCGCGTTTTGGGAAGCATAACGAGACTTTCAACTCTCTTCGTATACGTGTGAGACATTAAGGAGATTGAGCCGTTCATATCGTCAATAAAACAAATAATGGCTAAAGAACGCACAGAGGAGAATCTGCCTTGGTAAGTTGGACTTGTTTGGCACTCAGATTGAGTCCAGGCTCGGTATGTTTTCGGCTGATCGTTAGACTAACACACACTGCTCCATAGGGTTGAGAAATACAGACCTTCGTCTTTGGATGACGTTTATGGACAGCCCGAAGTCGTTGACACTGTTCGTCGTTTTGTTCACGATGGTCGTCTACCACATCTGCTGTTCTATGGACCACCAGGTACCGGTAAGACCTCCACCATCATCGCACTTGCCCGTGAGATCTATGGTTCAAACTATAAGAACATGGTGTTGGAATTGAACGCCTCTGATGATCGTGGTATTGACGTTGTGAGAAACCAGATCAAGGACTTTGCCAGTACGATGCAGATCTTCAGTAAAGGTTTCAAACTGATCATTTTGGATGAGGCCGATGCGATGACAAACGTGGCACAGAACGCATTGAGAAGAATCATCGAGAAATACACCAAAAACACAAGATTTTGCATACTGGCCAACTACGCACACAAGTTGAACCCTGCCTTATTGTCTCGTTGTACGAGGTTCAGATTCTCCCCACTCAGTGAGGACTCCATCAAGGACAACATCCAGAAAGTCATCATCAAGGAACACTTGAACATCTCTGACGTTGCCCAAAGTGCCCTGCTCAAACTGTCCAAGGGAGATATGAGAAAGGCATTGAACGTTCTGCAGGCATGTAAAGCCGCTACAGAGGGAGAGATCACAGAGGAAATGATCTACGAGAGTGTTGGTGCACCTCATCCAAAGGATATTGAGACTATCTTGGACTCCATACTGAAGGACGACTGGAGTACAGCGGTGGCTACATTGCAAAGGATTAAACAACTTAAGGGATTGGCATTGATTGATTTGCTCCAAGGATTTGCCGAGATTTTGGACCAGTTCGAGTTGAAGACAGCAACGAGGGCCTCTATCTTGAAGGGTCTTGGAGAGATTGAGTACGCAATCTCGAAGGGAGGTAACGAGAAAGTGCAGTGCAGTGCCAGTATTGGTGTGATCAAGCAGAGTTTGGAGTTGGAGGTTAGTAAGTAATGCAAACGCTATAAATAGTTGGTGGTGTATTAGATAAGCCAATCGAGAGACTTGTGCGTCCGTACAAAAGTCCAACTGTAGAGATTGCTTCTGTGACCAAACCATCTTCATACACATCAACAAACTACCACGGGATGATACCAAAGATCAATTACATTAAAGGCAACCTCTTCAATGCCCCACGGCCAGCAATTCTGGCACATTCTTGTAACACACACGGCTTTTGGGGTGGTGGAGTGGCGTACCAATTTGCGCAGTTGTTCCCACACGCCGAGAGTGTTTACGAAGACCACTGTGCCTCTCATTCCCCTCAATAGCTTCTGGGTACAACACTGCTGATTAGAGCCAACGAAGTAGATGGGAAGGATATAAACCCGTACTACATCGCGTGTCTGTTCACGAGTGTTGGTGGAGGAGGCAACGCTGATGCTGTGGACCAAATCGTGGCAAACACCAAGCGTGCGTTGAAGGACCTCGAGAGACAACTGGACGAGACAAAGGACGAATCACTACTGGGTTTCAAGAGACGCAATGGTGGCCAGTGGATTGTGGACATGCCAAAGATCAATGCGGGTATCTTCCGCGTGCCATGGGAGATGACAGAAGAGGTGTTGAGACAGAGCTCTTTGGACTATAACGTCTATGTCGTCTGAAATTTGAATATATCTCATGTCATTCACATCATTCACATCAGTACAGATGCCTTTCCAGAAGGGAGTGTGATGCTGTGAAACTGAACCCTTTGAAGAGGGATTCATCCAGTTCGGCGCCACCAATTTGTACTGCTGTCGGGTTGTTACTGATCGGTATTCCAATTGCCAGAGATGCAGGGTCTATCTCTTTGTCTTCATCGATGCTCTCCATTGTTCTCCGTACAGGTTTCTTGAGCGTGAGTTTCTCCATCTGCTTGTTCAACGCAAGGTCGTTCGCCTGTTTTGTCTCCAGCATGGTCTGTTCATCGAAGTTTTCACACAACGCTGGGTCTGTAATGTGTGGGACCACAGGAGGTGTGTTGCTTCTGAGATTCTTCCAGTTGATCTTTCTGAAGAAGCCCATTTTCTGGAACTTGTCGTACTCTGCATCCACATCCATTCTCTTTGCCGGGTTCCTGTTCAACAGTCTTTGTGAAAGCGTCACTGCAAAGGACGACAACGGCAGTTTATTGTATTGGATCTTCACCGTCTTGATTTTGTTGTACACTTCCTTAGAACTGTTCCCTCTGAAGGGAGTCTTTCCCATGATGATATCGTGCATCATCACACCGAAACTCCACCAGTCCGCCTTGAACGAGTACTCTTCCTCTGCCAACACCTCGGGAGCACAAAACTCTGGAGTTCCCAAAAGAGATGTACACTTCTCCTCTGTGGATGATAGTCCAAAATCTGTGAGTATGACGTGACCCTGTGCGTCCAGCATGCAGTTTTCAGGTTTCAGATCTCGATACACGATACCCAGATGGTGTAAATGGTGTAGTGCATCAGCAATCTATGACAGGTAAAACGCTGCATCGGACTCTGAAACGACACCGCCAGCTTTCTGTGAAAGGTGGTAGAACAGCTCTCCACCTGGGATGTACTCTAGGATGAAGTTGATCTCCTCGTGATCATGGAAAGTGTAGAACAGCTTGACGATTGAAGGATGTCTGATCTTCGCTAGAATGTCTCTTTCGTTTCTCTGTGTCTTCAACATTTGCTTGTGGATGGACAACTTGGCCTTCTTGATACACTTCTTGGCAAAGAGCTTGTGTGTATGACGATCCTTAACGAGATACACCTAGCCAAATGAACCGACTCCAATCAGTTTCTGTGGTAAGAAATCATCAATGGTTCTGTGGAGTGAGATCGTGTCATGTGAGGCGTAGTCAGATTGTAGGAGAACATCTTCAGAGTCCTTAGCTGGGTGTGAGAAGGACAATCTGCTTCTAGATGACCGACGACGTGTGTTGAAGTGGTTGTTGTTGATCGGGGGTCCGAGATGGAGATGACTGTGGAGATGATTGGGATCAAATGTCTCCTCATCCTCCATCTCAAACACCGCGGAGTCGGAGAGCGGCATGGCGTGGGTGTTATATGAGGTCGAAAAAGTCTCAGGTTAAAGTAATGATAGATGATTAAAGCCCCATCATTCTATGAAACAGGAAGACTCTGAGATAGACGAGATGATATGGGTAGTAGTGCAGTCTTTTTTTTTTTTTTCCTGGGATTGGTTATGCAGCCCTGTCATTATGTGACAACCTTCTCCGAACTTTCACGAAGTTGTTGAAGTGGACTAGAGCAGTTTATATTGTCCAATTAGACCATCAGTACCCCCAATCACACACGTAATGGAGTGGAATAGACAAAAGAGAAGCTCTTTCTCAGTTGGTGGAGCGTTCAAGCCTGGTGAGTCTTCGTTCTATCCCTCGTTTGCCCGTTCTCATAAAGTGTCCTTATACTAACACCCCAAGCAACGACAGCCAACAGCTCTCATTTTGCAGATTATGGCCAATTTTCTCACCTATCCAACTCCCCACAACATTCATCGCCACTGGCACAACCGCAACTGCCTGTGAGATCCGCATATTATGAATCTCATTGGCCACTATCAATGGCCGCATGGTCGCCGGCAACAGCTGGCCCAGGAGGATCATACACTCTAGCGCTGGGGACGTACAAAGAAGACTGCATGAACAAAGTGGAGATCGTCCAAGCACAGCACTCATTGGTGGATCACGCCAATGGGAACACATCCGAAGGGTTGACGATGACGAAGATGTGCGACACAAACGTACAACTGCCTATAACGAAACTGTGCTGGGACCCATCGGGGCAAACGCACAGATTGCTCACTACCAATGACAAGCTAAGGCTATGGGAGATGGATGGATACTAGGATCCGATGCTTGTTAAGCGTGCGACGTTGGCGAACAAGGCGTTTGACTCGTCTCGCTCTCAGTCAGGTGCTGCGTCGTATGCTCCATTGACTAGTTTTGATTGGAACAAGATCAACACGAATCTGGTAATCACTTCGTCCATCGATACGACATGCACACTATGGGATTTGCAGAGACCAAACTTCCCCAAGACACAGCTAATTGCGCACGACTCGGAGGTGTTTGACGTGCAGTTCATCAAGGGAAGTACGGACATCTTTGCGAGTGTTGGGTGTGATGGATCAATGAGACTGTTTGATCTCAGAGCGTTGGAACACTCTACGATCATCTTTGAGCCTCCAAGCACCACACAGAGCACAACTACAGCACATACAACGGCCGGTGGAGACTCCACCTCCCTGGTGAAACTCGCTACAAGTAACACAGACGCTAATGTGATTGCTACGTTCGCAGCCAAGTCCGATAAGATTTCAATCATGGACATGAGGTATCCGGGTCTGCCTGTATTGACGCTGTCGGCACACGCTGCTAACGTAAACTCCATCCAATGGCACCCAACGCTTCCATACCTGTTGTCCGGTGGCGATGACTGCCAGGCCCTCGTGTGGGACATCCGTCGTGGGAGCAGCAGTGGTGGTAATACCACTACCACTTCTTCTTCTTCTTCTTCTTCAAGCGGCGGAAGCACTGGTGACATGAACGGCACATCGGTGAACAACACAGCAACTTCACAGAGAATGCATCACGATCAGGTACTGGAGCATCCAGACTTTGCATACGGGGACCAGATGGAGGTAAACAATGTGAGTTGGAGCGGAGACGGTGAGTGGTTCGGTGTTGTGTGCGGGAAGGCCATCTAGGGTGTGCGGATGGGTGTGTAATCGATGTACATGTACCCGCTTCTTTAGATCAAACGTTATCGTCATGGTAGACAAACCTGGTCTTGCTTGGGTCCTTGGCCGGCGCGTATCTGACGTACTTGTCGTCGTCTGGAGGTCTTTCGTTTCTTGTGTTGCTTGCCAGGAAAGAGTGAAGTGAGACCAGGAGTGATCTGATGGTGAGCGCAGGGGTCCATCCCGTGCCCAAGATGTCCAGGCAGATGTGTCCGTTGGAGTAGATGTGAGGGTGGATCGGGATGACGGCATCCTCGGTGCGCTGAAAGAGACACACTGGACTGGCAAAGGGGTAGTCTTCCGGGATCATCACCTTGAGCTTGAACACCTGTCCTTGGTAGAGCTCGTTGTCTGGGACGTAAAGGTGGGCGTACAGGAGATGTAAGTTGTCGGTGAATGTGACTTCCACGAAGGCCAGATCGTCTCCTGGCTCCTGGAGACTTTGCATCTCCTTCATAATCCGCGTGCGGGCACTCATCAGGTTGAGCTGTCTGTTTACAGTTCCCCCCAGTTTCTTGAGATAGCCGATTGCAGACTTTGGTGAGGCGTATTTCACTTCAGTGGATGACATTATGCGGAATTTGTTAGTGGTGGGGACTAGACTCTAGAGCGGCTATCGGAAGACCCGTGCAAGGATGACAGAATCTCAGAGATCAGAATTTCAGCGACTAGTTCTTGCGGAAAAGAAATTTGGGGACTTGAAAGTTGAGATTCAGGGAGAGATGGGACTCAGAGTCAGGACTAGGGGGAAAAGCGCCTCCCTTTATACAAATCTGGAGATCCAGAGATATCCGATCAGCAGAAGTAGAATTCACCGACCTATCCCAGTTCTTATGACCTCATGTGCCTCGTCTATGTTCTGTGGGATGCACGCAGTAGCATGTGTACTCCTGATGTCCCCCCTCACTATGACAACGGCGGACGCACCGGGTAGTATCTACGGGGATGGGCGTGGATATTAGCGCTCAGCAACACTAAAGCAGATCACAAATGATTATATAGAACTCTAATATACATTATGCACTATAAGAGGCCGTCTCATTATAGTAGTTTTCTGTGTTCTCATTACCCCAGCTTCCCGATCATCTCAATATACAAGGATGCAGCCTATGAGGTAACCGGACAGCTATCATACAAGCATCAGAGAAGAATGGCAATACTACCCATTAGATCTGGTCAAGTGACGTGTATTTGTAAAGATGTAGCATTACGAAGTGTGATATCATCTTGAATGTTTACGAATCATTGAGATCTGGAACGAAAAGTCGAGAGTTCTGGGCCCATTCATTAGTCAAGGGTGGTAGTTCTAGACTTCCTAAGGATCTTCATGACCAGACGATCCTCTCTAGCCTGTTCTTCAAGGTGGAGGCAAACGGTCCACCACACAAGTTACAACACTGTATATGACAGATCAACATTCCTGATGAAATTCCATCAATTTCATCATCGTTCATGTAGGAGGATGTCTACTGGCCTAACCGTATTGCCTCGGGGCCACGCCATACCTTATCCGTCAGATAACATCATGGGAAGCATCTAAGAGGTAAAACGCCGGCCATCAACTAGATGATCCATCACTTTACCGGGGCTATCTAAGTGGCATATAATATCAAATAATGCTCACATATATGCAAGGGTGAGGAGTTTCACCCCCTTTCTATTACCCCGCCTACATCACATATCGAGGCGCATACTGATGAAATATGATGGGTCACAATTCCACGATCGTCAAAGCAGAAGGGACAAAACCAGTACTAATGATAAAGTGGACATCAGAGATGAGGCCTGAATCATGCCAGCTCCGTTTTTCCTGGCCTTTCCTGTGGTGTTACCCAAAATGTTACAGGTATCGTAGTCCACGCTATCATCCCAATACCCATAACTGTACTCCAACAGCTCGTCTCCATCGGGACAGTCAAATCCAAAATCAGCGGGGCACATTCTCACAATACCATAGCACATGTCGATACACGGCAACACTTCGTACCACTGTTCTGGTGGATCAACCATTGCAGACAGCTATGGGGTTCTCATTTCTCCAGCGTTCCTCAGCTTGTAACCCTTATCGTCATCTGTAGAGCATCTAGGTATGATCACTGAGCATAACCACGACTTGTACATGTCCATGCAACTCTGACAAGTGGAAATGGGCGAGAATCTGGCATCCAGCTCGGTATCACATGCAATCTGTTGAATAGCGTAGGAGAAGTTTTGATATACTGACTCTGCGTAGTTGTCATACAGTTCCATTAGTCTTGTCACGTTGCCATCTTCACGGAACTGCTTGGATTGCGGGACAGCATACGCAACAGTATCACAGAAGGACAGTCCTCGTACCAACTCACAGGACCCGTTGCTCTGTGTCTTAAACAAAACATCACCATACACGATCCCTCCACGCCTCTCACCGAAATCGTTCGTCACAATGACATGATACTGAGTAGAGCTGTTCAGGCCATCGAAGTAGAAAAACTCCTGGAGCCCACCAAGCACCTCTGAGAAGGACTCTTGCACTTTGGTACGGTTCACCACAGTCACCGCATTTGTCACTGCCAGCCAACTCTTCTGTAACCCTTGTATCTGCTTGAAAGACTTGTCATCAAAGACATGGACGGTAATGAGTTCGGTTTCGTTTTTCCACTCGTCCACTGTTTCTTGTGTGGTGTTGAACAGCGATGAGGCAAAGATGGCTGAATCGTAATCACTATCCACAAAATGCACAAACGTTCCATTATCCCATTGGAATGCCAGATCATCTCCCAATGCAAATTCTACCACAAACTCATCAGTCTCGTTGAACAAAGTGGAGTTCCCAATGAAGTAAGGGTAAACGTACACTACACCTTGATGCTCCTCCAGCTTGTTCTGGAAATATGCCAAATCCGAGGCATACCCTTCTTCGAACAACTGTGGCATCGCTGGGTGTGTATCGTTGATGTATAGATTGATACCAAACCACGGTGCCATTTCAGTGGAGGACCAGCCTTGTGTCAGTGAAGGGTTCGGGTATGCACCGATGTTGGAAGATAGATAGAAAGTGGTGATAAACGACTCGTTGGAAGTGGTGAAGTTGTATGCAAAGACGGTGGATGTCTCGCCTGGTCGTAATGAGACGCTTTGTACTTGTCCCAATGCGATCTGTGTTATTGTGGATAATTTCAAGGCATCTTCCATTGTGAAGGAAGCGCTCTAGGCGTTGTACTATACGTCCTGGTTGAACTCATCGAGATCGAACGATGGGTTGATCTCCTAAAGACAGAATGTGATGGGTACTATAAGAAGCAGCTGTGAAAGATGTCGTATCAGCATTGGGATAGGGATGTATGTGAGATGTGAGAGAGCGATGAGTATCTGAGTTGAATGAGGAGGATTTTCTTGGTATTTGAGGTCTCCCAACAGGACACTTGAGTAACTATCTTATCGTATTATCGTACTTCTACACATCTCAGTTAGAGAATTGTGTCTGAAAGGGACCAAATCATAGGTCCGGGTAACCCTCATCTTCCCAAAACGTCAATTCCGACCCATTCACCCTCGAATCTTGCAGCTTCCTATCGGCTTCCGGCAGTTTTACTCAGCGATCTCGGAAAAACTACCAAAGGATTCACTGAGCAGTGAGCACTGAGAAGCACACTTTGGCAGCATTGGCAACGAAAAATTCAAGGTCTCCGAAACCCAGAGAGTCCCGTACAGATCAATAATTTCCCTCGCTGGTCTCCTCGAAACTAAGAAACGGATAAACCCAACGCTCAACCGGCCAGAAAAGATGTCGATGAAAGCTGTCTTCATCGAGCAAGCCGTAAGTCATACTGCTACTCACTAGAGTTTAGCAATATCCATCTCTAGGGACATATATCCTTTGGGTTTCCCCATAGCGATGACCTCCCCATCTCTGAGAAACACCCACTAACTTCTACCACCCATCTGCAGTGCGATTCGTGTCGTAAGAGAAAGCTCAAGTGTTCCAAGGACCTTCCCAAGTGTTCCAAGTGTATACAGCACGGATGGGAGTGTACGTACTCTCCTCGTGTGGTGCGTTCTCCACTGACCAGAGTGCATCTGACCAAAGTGGAAAACAGATGTCGAGCACTGGAGTCCCTATTACATGAGCTACTACCCGACCAAGACGTCGAGAAACTTATATCACGACACGCTCCAACGAACTCTCGTGGTAGTGCGCTAGGAATATCAACACCCATCTATGGGTCCGGATCTGCTTCCGAAGCTGCCTCCCCAGACGGCGTGAATTCCCCATCCGTTTTGAAAGGCTCCACTCACACAGGCTCAGATTCCCCCAGTGGACATTACCCAGAGGTGCCCGATGACGATGTGCCTGAAGACGCCATCTACGGGTTCGACTGGGTAGAGGAAGACGTTGATGACTTAAACGACGGAATGGCTGCACTCAGTGTGAACCCTTCCAACAAAGGATACTTCGGATTTGCATCCAGTGCAGTGATCCTCAGAGCACTACAGAAGCCATCCGAGAAGGACTAGGATGAGTCCATGTCGCCCACACATCAGGACTAGTCCCGCTCAAACTCTAGAGTGCTGGACTTGGACTCCACACTCTCACTCACAGCGAAGTACCTCACAAACGAGTTCATTGAGTCCTATTTCAACAACTATCACACTTCGTATCCATTCATTCACAAGGAGACGTTCATGGCACAGTACCGTGATGAGATCCCAACACCGAACCACGAGATTTGGCAAATCCTTCTCAACACAGTGCTTGCGTTGGGTGCGTGGTGTCTGCATGGAGAGACATCGAACTTTGACCTCTACTACTATCAGAACGCCAAGTCGTATCTCTCCTCATACGTCTTTGAGAGTGGATCCGTACCATTGCTTCAGGCTCTCACTCTGCTGAGTAACTACGCACAGAAACGTAACAAGCCAAACACCGGGTGGAACTACTTGGGACTAGCGGTGCGGATGGCCATGGGTCTAGGTCTCTACAAGGAGTTTTCCAACTGGACTAGTTCCAAGAATCAGATGCAGTTGGAGATGAGAAGACGTCTCTGGTGGGGGCTCTACATCTTCGACGGTGGTGCTGCCATCACGTTTGGACGTCCTGTGAATCTACCAGAAGCCAGCATGATGGACATCCACGAGGTCTCAAACATCGATGACGAGAGCCAGCTGGTAGCGAGCCATCCAACAATCTACTCAGGACTCATATGGCAGGCCAAGTTCACCATCATCTCCACAGAGATCTACAACAGACTTATTTCCACTCCTCCTCCAAGTGCACAGGAGTGTCTCACCATGAACAACAAGATTGTGGAGTTCGTCAATGGACTTCCAGCATACTTCTCGGAGGATAACATCGTCGCAGAGAGGGCTTCACAGATCCCTGGGCTATCTAAAGTTCCTGAGTGGTTGGCATTCACACGTTACAGACTCATTTGGAGATACAAGAACTTGCAAATCATCCTTCTGAGAGCGTTCATCTGGCAGCGAGTCATCGGAGTGAAGAACCCGGCAGTGTTGGAACTTGCCTCTTCACCTGAAGGTAAACAGTGCAGACGTGTGTGTCTCGATGCAGCACATGAGACCATCATGTCTGTGTCCAACTTCATCAACAACCATGAGGTGAGTGTGATCTCGTCGTGGTATGCCACGTTCTTCCTTTTCCACGCTTGTTTGATCTCTGTGGTGTGTCTCTGCTCAGAGCCAACCTCCAAGCACGCCGTCTCTTGGAAGAATGACATCATCCTGTCCAAGCAGATTCTCACAAGACTGTCGAAGGGCAACTCTTTGGCTAACAGGTTCATCACCCAGATCGATAACTTGTGTGGTAAGTATCTTGGTGAGGACTCTCTCAACACCATATCTGCTTCCATTCCACAGGCCCGCTCAGAGGCCATGAGAAAGAAGTACTCCTCCTCTACTGCTGCTGCAACTACTGTCACTCCTGCCAATCTCAACAGCGGGTTGGGATCTGTGTCCACTCCTGCATCGTCCTCCGCTGGAAACGTCAAGATCGAGCCTGGTGAAGACATCCTTCCTGAGTTTGACTTCAACGACATCTCCAACAACAAGAACATCACTGAACTGCTGAATCTTCTCCCATCCGACATTGTGAACATCGAACAACAAGCTGGTGTGAACAGTGCAATGTCCCAGTCACCTTTGAAGGACGTGTATGGTTTCCCACACCCATCCGTTGCATCTTTCAACCAGATCGGCTCCCTCTTCTCACACATCCCAACACAAGAATCAACAATCAACTCAGTGGACAACCCAGATAACACTGGAGTGTTCAAGTTCAACGGGACAGGCTCGGGAAACAAGACAGCCACTTCTTCGGTACAAGATGGGAAAGACGGTACTACCGCTTCCAACGCCGGTGGTGATCAGGATTTGTACTCGATGTTCAGTACCGGAGCGGACCAGGCAAACGACATCTGGAATTACAAGTCTTCAATGTGAGACCCACAGTAACTGTTTATACAGCATATAAATATCCATGCCTCTTTGACGAACCCATATGAGTCTCTTCATGACGTAGTTCTTCCCAGTCCGGCTCTAGTCTGACATCGGAGACTGGACGCGGAGAACAGAGCTGTTGCGCCTATCGACACCCGCACACCACACACTAATGGTGTCACAACGTCATAACTGCAACCTCTTCCTGTTAGTCACCCAGAAGTCCACCCGGTTTCAGCGGTATCGTGTTCGCAGGAGGTGATAAAAGCTAATCTTTCCCGTATTTCATTTTGACACTTCTAAGCTTCCACCAACGGATCTCCATTGCTCCTAATCCCCACTGATCTGACCAGTCTTGAACTCCAGTCTTCCACTCGCCACCCTGAACTGAACTACGTCACACACTCCACATCACCGATACACAACCAACATGCTACGTAACGGACTGAAGCAGCTCTCCCAGGTTGCTAAGGGCGTTGTACGGGACACTCGCCAGACACTCAACGAACTCTCACATGTACTCTCTCCTCAGACACCACAACCTTCCCTCGTGAGAGTCCCCGTGAAGCCCTCTCGCAATGGAGTTCCCAACTTCAGATCACCATACCCATCACCCGCCCAGTTTCGCTCCATGTCGCACCTATTGTGCACCGCCGCTATATTTCAACCATGAAGCACTGCCCTCTCCACCGTCTTATGGCGTTTGGGAACGTCGAGCGTACCACATCCACACGGTTCTTCACCACGGCGCCAACGCTTGCCCAGAGACTATGGCCCTTCTCAGCATTCCGTTTCTCTGCTTCGTTGTGTGTTCACACGTTTGGAAGAGCGTTCCCATCTACGATGAACTTCTTTACTGCGGGACTCTCGGGCAATTACTCGTACAACTCAGCACAGAACCTGAGCACTACCATCAGATGTCGCATGGCACAGCCAGCTCACTACAACACTCACACATCATCATCGCTTCTCCAGGTCGTTGTAAGGGCAAGATGACATATACACCCAGCGATATCTGATCACGGAACTGTATTGTCACCCAGCAATCTAGATTCTCTTATTCACAAGCTTCTACTCACCAGAAACTCCAACCGCTCACATGGTTTCATGGGCATACAAGAATGCCTTAAAAATATTCACTATAGCCAGAAGGCATGTCGAAGAATGGACCCATCCTGGAGATGGACGATCAACAACATTGTGCATTAGAAAATGTGACGTTCAGTAATGACAGTTTGCCTTTGGTGTGGCCGTGGTGTTCCCTCATTGTCCTTCATGGATCCAGAAGTACTCTCCATCACTATCTACGTCACCGAGCTCGAACACTACAGAACTCGAACAAGTGCTCAAAGAACTTGGAATCCAAGAAGGTATCATTCAAGATGCTCCTGACGATCTGATGCAGACCACCCCGCTTACCAGCTCTTCATCCATCTCTCAAGTTGATACAATCGTGCATGGAGGATGTTGTAGATCCACTCTCCTCCAACGAACCATCCACTACTCGTTCCGATGTCGAGTGGCATTGTGATTGAGACTCCGGTGAATGAACCTATTGTCAATGTGGCCATATGATTGTTGTATTCTGATTCTATAAGTCTACAAGGGTTACTATCCTAAGATCATATGGTAATTAGAAAGAAGATTTTATAAAGAGAGCAAGTTGTTTGTAGAACCCTGGTAAGATACATGGATAGCGAAGTCAATTAGAGATTTGGTGAGGGACAACATCACTTCTTCGCTGGGACTTGGAAAAACTGTCTGTTCTCTTGGGTGAACCAAATGTCGAACTTTCCAATGTTCTGTTCCGTCAACCACTCAGTGGTCGCAGAAAGCTTGATAGGATCAACAACGTCATTAATTTTGGCCAACATTTTTCCAGCTTGTTTGATCACTTCTCTGATTCTGTCCTCTAGCGATGATCTTCTGGTGAGTTGACGTTGTTTACCACTCGCCTGTGTTATGATGGACTGTAACATTGCTGTTGCAGCGAGGTGAATGACAATCATATCCTGGATGATGTAAATTGCATTCATCTTGATCTTGGTCTCAGTACTGCGACGGCTGTGAAGGCTACGATAACTGGGAGTGTTATCGCTAGTGGTCTCCAAAATCTTTAGTATAGTTGAAGTCGTTCTTTTCATGAAGTTCTTGTTCATCTCGATAAAATGTGAGATGATATTCTTCTTCATAACGTCAAAGGTGCTTTCGGTCATGGCATCAGCGGATTGGTGGAGTGTGCTGATGTTCTGTTTGATGGCTTCTCTCACATCTCTCCAATCAGACTCCAGGACTTTCTGTATCTGATCGATGGTCCCTTTATCGTGGGTATAGACCCTTGACTTCAACTCCTTCGTTTTACGATCCATGGTGGTCAATAACCCCTTGGAGGTTCCTTCTCTGTTCTGGTCCACTCTTTGCATAGTTTCCATGAGCTTCAGTAACCTCGTTCTCTAGTCCTTCTCCTTCTCAAGGGACAGAGATGCTTCATCGCCTGAAAATGTCGTAGCATGGACAAGTGGTTCGTTGATTTCCTCACGGAATTCTGCACTCTCCAGGTTGAACGGGTACTGGTGCCCCTCGTGGACACTTTTGGTAAGGAGTGAAATGATTCCTTCGGCGAGATTTTCTGATACCATTGAGCTGTGTATTTGAGACTTGACCGTTGACGTTAGGGGTTAAAACTTAGGGCGAAGTGGAATGTAGTAAAATGGGATTCCAGTATAAAGTGAGTGTATCTTTCAGATAGTCGGTGTCTTCAA